>JAHZNC010005779.1:0-10115 GCA_027744095.1 Zhuqinia jingwanae | reverse complement strand
AAAAGGGGAAAACATTTTTTGCCTTTGCCATCATTTGCTTAGGCGATAATCATAAAGTCATAATACAATTGGACATATCAGATACATAACCGTGTTGTAACCAAATCAGAAAAAAAAATGTTACCTTATTTTCATACAGTGAGCATACATAAGTATACATCCGTATAATTTAGTGAAATTATCATTATATGTTTCATCATTGATGAATCATCAAGAATTGTCAACGATTTTGTCGAATTATGGTACGCAAGTACAAGGTAAGTACATGGTAAGTTTAAATGATATGTTTCCGATGGATTTAACCATATTAATATCGAAACAATTGTAGTATCTTTGCATTTGTTAGTAGTGTAGTTTATGACGGGAGTAAATGATGTACAAATTACCTGCACCAACAATAAACAGTGCACAATACTTTGTACTATTTACTGGGAAATGTTGCACTTATTAATTAGTAAGAGTTAAATAGTTGTTAATTTAGAAATAGCATTCTTGTTTATAATTGCATGAATAAATAGTATAATAAACTGTATTTATTATTGTAACTGTTTTGGGTAAATTAAATTACTGGTCTTATTTTATGTTCTTTATAGTACTAGTCCAGTAAATTTAGTGTGTAAGTAAAGTTTTGATTTCATAATAGTTATTACCTTGTTATTTTGATGATTGTGAAATAACTTTTAATGGGGGACTGGTCTCCTCACGTAATTTTAATAAATCGCTGAGCTTTATCGTTCTTGTTCTTTCACACAAATTCATTGTCATCCTCGAGTGTCTTGTTTCATGAACAATTTCCGGAGACCTTGCAGGTTGACAGATAATTATATTAAGGAATTCCTGCAAACACATTTTCTTGTATCAACTATTATGATTATGAGTGTAATTGTTTGCAGTCCATTATAAAATGGCGTTGGTTGGCCGTGTCCGCTTTACTCGAAATCTGTGTTTTGCAATTGATACATGAGGACAATAGCTCGTTGTTTGACGTTTACATTTTGACGTTTGACGTAGCTCGGACAATTTTTAGAACAAGATTTAATCTTTTCATATTTTCTAAGAGTAATAACTTATTGTTTTTCCTCAACCTTAACTTTTTTTAAATTACACCCATACTTTTGTTTTCGTATCATGTATCACACTATAACAATTACACAAAAGATACTCAACCTTACAATTCCTTCTTTACCTATTATTCAACATTATTATTTAGCATTACGCAGTAAGCACATATGTATACACACGTTAAAATGTTTTTGCACATTATACCATAGAAAATACTATGTCCATAACTAATATTTATGGGTTGAAGTACATTCGCTAGAAATCAAAAAACGACAGAGCAATTTGAATTAATTTGATTATTGAAGAATTCACATTTTATAACCTAGTTAACATTTCCAGAAACATAAATTGCTATTAGACCTATATCGTTGTAATATTGTTACAATAGTTTAAACGAAATTTGATTTAAAAAAATATCCATAATAAACTAATAATGACAGACCATTCGTTTGAAAATTGAAATAATATCAGTGTATATTCTTACGCTAAGTCTGATAATTTCTTCAAAACATGATATAATTCACAACCAATTGGGAATTATCTTAAACAAAAGCATATGGGTGATTATAGAAATAATTATCTATGCCGAGTTACTAACAACCCAATCAACAAATGAAATTTGATTTTATAACAACTAAATTGAGGTAACAATGGCTAATTTATTACTGTGTGTTCATTAATATTAAAAGACTTAGGGTGCCCTTAGATACTCACTTTAGATACCGAAGTAAGGATATCTGTCGAAGTGTATACGTATTTCCATATCTTATTACAATTGGTCTGCACGATTTTCTAAATTTACTCATTAAACGTTTTGTTCTTTGGTCCGACCATATGTGCTCGTAATACTTCCAAGAGTCCAAAGTTTTTTCCATATGCATGTGCAATTTTCCACCCAAGAAAAGTGTAAGACACCAAAACAGAAATATGAACGGGCACGTAAATCCAAAGAACATATATGTCATGATTTTCATCTTACCGTGATATTGTAGCAATATACATGCCGCGTAAATGACACATTTCCTCGCCAATGTTTCAGCTGGAACCAGCATAAATCCGATCGCCATTAGAGCACGTTCTTGTAATATATAAGCACTTCGATATGCCAACATGAGTGTATCCGCGTTAAAGCGTAAAGAATCCAATGACTTGTAGGACGAACGACCAAGACAAAATTCGGTACAAATGAATGGAACAAAGTAAATTCCATATACAAAAATAAAAACTACAATATACAGGATTTGGTAATGAATAAGGAAGAATGTGTACGTCTGCAAAATGTATACGAAAGAAAAGAGTAGATACCAAGAAATGGAATTTTGATAATTGGGAAGAATTGACGTGAATACAGTTGGTAACGATGGCACTAAAGTAAATAGGAGTATGCAAAATATCAACAAGGATAAAAGTGCAAGTACACCCAGCAACATCATGAAATCAATGTAAAAAGTGGTTTTGCTTTTGTTTGGATTGTGGTTAGGACAGTAGACGCCTGAAATTTTAATGAATTATTTATATGAACTTTTTACGAGGATTATTCACACATGTTAAAATGGTTGGGATAAAACTCACGGTTCAGATGGCGAAGATGTATCAACAGCCCGTTAGCAGCTGCTAAAGCCTCGTTACTTAAATGCACGAACATAGTCCAAATTAGCAGTACAAATGCCAAAATAAGTAAAACAACAAAGCACATAATGAAGTTGTCTGAATTTGGTGAAAAAAATAAAAACCGGATGCATTGTTGCAATTGAAAAATACAAAACGGAAGAAAAAGGACGTAGTTGAAAATAAAAAACATTTTTTGCCGATTCCCAAGTTTTGTGAGTATTTTTCTTTTAGGATCCCAGTTAAAAGGTGCAAATCCCCAGCTGGCACCTTTGGATACTAGAAAGTCTGTTAACTTGTACCAACGGTCGCTAAGCTATGTTGAGCTTTTTTTAATGCCTTCGGTTAGAAAACTAGATTTTGGTGAGAAATGTTACTTGTTGAAACTTTGAATACCAACTGAACTTATGAGAAGTTTAAGATATGGAGTGTACAATGTGCGTAAAAAGTCTATAGCATAAATACTTACATAATTAACCAAAATGGGGAAGCAGTTATACAAACAGTATGTAGGTTTGACAATTTTTTTATCTCAAATAAAAGGTTCGTTAAAAATTCCTCATATTTGAGCTTATGTGTAAATAACTTGAACGCGTAGTTTATTAAATTCATAAACCCCAAAGTTGTTGACTTTGATTGCACAATTATCTAGCATCGCAAAGCACGAAACGGATTTGATAGTGATGCGAATTACGTAGCTAAAATGAACTTTAATCAAAACGAAAAATACCGAATCGCAAATAGAAGTTGAATAGCTACAAACATTAGTGTATTATTACTAGAAATAGGTATTATTAAGTTAGATTTTATTTTTCAAATCACTTCTATACCTATTACATCTAAATACTATTTTGATAGTTTTCTACAAAATCCAGCTTTACAAAAGATTTAGAAGAATATTACCAAAATACATCACCATTATGCGAAATAGTCTCAAAACAATCATAATTTGTTCCTTTCGTTTAAAGTCCTTTTGTGATTGTAATACTTTCACGAAACCAAAATTGCTTTGTCCTTTAATACAACTCTTTCGTACATGAATAACAAGGGATAATAAGCATAATTACATGATCAGTTAAATAAGTTTAATTTTACTTTGGTAACTCAAGCACAGTATTACTGACTCAGTAAACAAGTCGCACAAACTACAAACTCTCTTGGAACACGTGGCATATATGGCGCAAAATTAAACTGGTTCCTTTATTATTACACAAGCTCGATAAATTAAATGAGTCTCAAATTACCGAGACAAATTTCTGTACCCAAATATAACTGTTTATTTCTTTTTTCTAAATTAACCGAATTTGAATTTTCAGAATACGCACATATTGTTCAAATTCCCTCAAATGAGGTATAGCTGTTAAACCTCCATTATTTGAATATGATTTGATATAGCAGTTTTAATTTTACCAAAGAAACATGCTTAAATGACAGCAATAAACAATGCTACAAAAAAGTACTCCAGTACTCTATTTTTATGTCAGTCAAACGCATTTATTAAATCTAGAATTTGCGTATCTTTGAAATTATTCAAGTTCAAGAGCAGATCAATCATAACAATAAAAGTTTTTATTTAATTGATGTGCTTAATTTTTTATTAACGGCAACAATGTCAACTTATCAACTTATTATTAAGAACTTTAAATATGCATAATTTTTGGATTTTTACAATCTGTTATCCATAATTATGGTACATCCAATAAATGTCCTGTTATAACTCTAGAACGTCTAGAAATGCTAGACTAGAAAATAAGAAATACTTCAGAATCAATCAAAACCTGTGCATACAACCTTGTTCTTGTAATTATACAAGCAATTACATATTGAACTTAAAATAGTTGCTGCAATGATACATTGTTTATTTATCTTTTCGTTTCCATTAAAATTAAAAGACGCAACGTTCCTAAGGAAACTCCTCGAAAGTACTTGAGTAATGATAATTTTTGTATGGTATACGTTTTTCCAAATCTGATTGCAATTGGTCTGCATGATTTTCTAAACTTGCTCATTACACGTTTCGTGTCTTCCCCCGGCCATATGTGCTTGTGATACTTCCAGGAAGCCAAAGTTCTTTTCCCATTAGTGTGTACCTTCCCACCCACTAAAAGAACAAAGCACCAAAACAAAAAAAATGATGGGCATGTAAGCCCAAAAAACAAATAAGTCAATAATTTCAGTTTGTTCTGGTATTTGAACAGTATACAAGCCGCGTACATGACAAACTTTCTTGCTAATGCATCAACAGGAACAAGCACTATTTCAATTGCCATAAGAATTCTTTCTTGAAGTATGAAAGCACTTCTAAATTCCATCATCAGTTTTCCCGCATCCAAGCGCAAGAAATCCAACGATTTATAACTCGAACTTCCCAGACAGAATTCTTTGTAAACGAAGGGCAGGAAGTAAAGAGCGCAAATGAAACACCAAATCAAAAGGAACAGAGCAAAGCAGTGTATAATAAGCAATACGTAAAGTTGTGCAATGTATAGGCAGAGAGCTACAAGATATAAACTTGCTGAATTTATTCTTGTGGGAAGAATGCAAGTAAAAACTGTTGGTAAGGATGGTACTAAAAATATTAGAAGTGTGCAAAAGACATACAAAAACAGAAAGCCAAAAACGAGTAGCAACAAGATAAAATCTTTAACAGTTGTAGCCTTGCATTTGTTTGGATTGTGGTTTGGACAGTAGACACCTGAAATAAGATGAAGTTAAAGATTGTACATGATCGGGTTCTTTAATTGAAAAAAAAAATTCAAACGAGGCTTACGGTTTAGATGACGAAGATATATCAGTGTTCCATTGCAAGCTGCTAAAATTTCGTTACAGAAATGCACCAACATAATTGCAATTAATAGCACAAATGAGAGCAAAAACAAAACAACGTAACACACAATGAAGTTGTTGGCATTTGGATTAATGAATGCAAATCTGATGCATTGCTGCATTTCCCAACAAATATAAAATGTTAGGAAAATGTAATAGTTGTAGAGGAAACGACGTCTTTGCTGAGGGTCAAGCCTTGTCATTAGTTTTCCTTTAGGATCCCAGTTAAAGGGTACAAGACCCCAGTTGCAAGCTTTTTTGGACATTAAAATGTACATAAAAGTGTAAAACCGGTCGCTAAACATTTTTTCCTGGTGTTTTGTTTTAATTCAACAACTAAATTAGCAAATGTGCAAAAGTAAAAACAAGTTTTTGTAAGTTTTTTAATGTTTTGTAATATGGTTTGGGTAAATTGCTAGACAAACTGGGGAATGATACCTGGACGAAATCGGAATACTAACTGAACTGAGCTTAATAGTGCACTTGTTTTTTTTCCACAGAAATGCTAGAATTTAAATAAATAAAAATCTAGCCAAATAAAAATTCGCCTGTGTAATTTTTTAAAATATGTGTATTTAAATCAAATTCCAAAAGTCATTGCATTTAGGTATATGGGATTCGTTACATGTATTCATGGACGTGTACTGAGGGATAATTTATTTGATGGCACAGTTTAAAAATAATACAGCTAAAAACCATTCAAGTTAATGAGTTACTCAAATTACATGATGTTTAAGTTCAAATCCAACCTTTACTAAACCCAGGTTATTATTTTAATAGTACAATTTAACAGTGGATCAGTAATAATCTGCCCATCAAAGTATCCTTGATAACTAATGACTAGTCATTTGCATTTTGAAAATCACACACAACTTCAAGAACTTGGTAATATTTAGCTAACTCCCATTTTACTTTGGAAACGACTGATAAAATTATTTAAACTTCAAACTAAAATCATTTATATTCTAAAGCGATTTAAAGGCAGTTGTTATATTTTGATAAAAAGTATTTACCACAGAACATTTCAGTTGTTTGTCACTTCTTAAGTCTAAACACAAATTAAACTAATCATATCACTAATTCACTACGTCCCATGTGAAAGCCATCTTACTAAAACCTATTTTTTCTACTTAATAAATAATTAACAATATGAAAAGTATGACTACTTCATACGCTATATTTTTACTGTGAATGTATAGTGCCGAGCCGGTATCTCGGGATATGTTCTCTGTATATAACTATCAAACATGTACCCAATTCTTTTTATTTGGAGGGATATCATGTGACTAGGTCTACTTTTACCACTTATATCGTCGTGCCGAGTTTGAAATGTACCAATATTTTTAATTAATTATCGATTGTACATGTCGTCTTGCTTAAATAAAGCTGTAAATTGATGGCACTTAAAACCATATTCGACGATGGACGATTAAGTACAGAACCTTTTTCCAACCATCCACAAATTTCTCCCTGTATTTCTTTTGAAATTGCCAAACCAGTAGATTAAACAAGAACAAAATCTTGAAGCAGACATCAAACTACTTGTTGTGAAGAAATACAAATACAAATAACGTCTAACAAATTGTGTATTTCATTGCAGGCAAATATTGTGGCTACGCACTTGCTCAACAACATTTTTTTTGTGTTTTACAACAAACAAAAACAATGGTGACAGTGCACATACGTTTAATATAAGAATACTCGCACGCTTTCTTTTAAAAAGATCTTGGTTTATTACATAATACATAAACTAATCTACTATGTCGTAATAACAATAACCGTCCCTGAATAGAAGAAAATACTAGTACACTTATTTAGCAGACTTGAACTTATTGTATTGATTTATCGACCCAACCATTTCCAGTTGCAACATATTTTGAGGAGAAGTGTAAACATTAGTACATTTTAAACCTAACATATTGAAGGAAAATGATTATTCTAAAAGTTACTATGTTGTGTTCCCTCTGTCTAAATACTTTGGCGAAATCAAATTTCAAACAAAATACTATTAGAAAACCAGCTCATGCACCACAATCCTTGCCGACTATTAATTTAAACGAGTATATTGAGCCATTCGCACATCAACACTGTTTAATTTTTCTTAACAACTACCCCGGCTATAATATAAAAATACCTAAATACCCCATGATATTGCGGAAGATTGAAGTTGTCAACCTGGTAACAAAAAAATACAACTTTAGCATAATGACAGGTGCTAACAACGCCGGACGCAAAAAATTGCACGGATGAGCAACCACGAAGATGCATTATCTTGCTTACAATAATAAATTATTTTTTTTGAACCACTGGCATAATAATTAGTAATCTGTACTCCATGAACTTTGTGTTATTACTAATTTAATTACCAATACATATTAATAAAAAAACATACAATCGATTACTGTTTGATAATGCCAGATAAACACTCGTACAATGAACATACCGTTCAATTTGTGTTCCTAATTTAAAAAATGATTGCATATTTTTGGCTCTCAAGTTCAAATATCTAGTCGTAATGGACTAGTCAGTGTGTTTTGGGTAACATTAACAATATTTTTGGAATTTTATATTAACACAGCTCAAATATGATGAATACAAAAAGAAATATGTAATTTGTTTTTTTTAAATAATTATTTCGTTTCAGAGTCGGACCTTGACAAAAATCAAGCAAACTGCATCACCAAAACTCAAACCAATAATAATTAGCTCGCATAAGGTCGGTGACGTTGTGGGGGGATCCCTCGGACAGCAAAGAGAACTTTTGGAGCGAAATTAGCGTTCAAGGACCTCTGGCTCTGTTGGATCATCAATGATGAGTCATTATCATGGCCTTCTTTATTATTATTAAGTATTTGCGAAGCAGACTTCATAGTTATCGTGATTGTTGTAATTTTTTGTCCTTCCGAACTCGCCTGCTCACAACATTTTCACCCTTTTGGGTGAAACCTGGTATACCAAGTACCAAGGGAGGCAGTGTGGTCAATTAATTAAAAATTAACAACAACTATTTACAGCACCTGTCATTTTTTAAGCACATTTGCCTCTTTATGATTACTTATATTGTTTGCAAGATATCACAATAAAAAAACTCTGTCATATGATATAATAAATATATTTATCGTACACAAAAAATTCCACGAATTGTAGTTTAAAATTTATGAATTTATTCAAATAATTGTACTTTATTTTTCCTGAGAATTAGGTCATTTTAATTCCAATTTTTATTTTCTTGCGTATATAAAAGCAAGAAGCTGCCATAGGCATCAGTTCATTTAATTTTTCATTCTGAAGCGCTCGCAGTCAATATTCGGATCAATATATAGCGATACTATTCAATATATAGAACCTTGGATCTTTAAGAAGATAATTTGTTGACACCAGAACTTCATTTAATTTTTAATTCTGAAGCGCTCGCAGTCAATATTCGGATCAATATATAGCGATACTATTCAATATATAGAACCTTGGATCTTTAAGAAGATAATTTGTTGACACCAGAACGTAAAATTAAAAAACAATGCTATTTAAGCCAAATGTTAAAACGAATTTTTAAATTGTCATAGTTTTCAGGTGTGTTATGATTTTTTAGTATCTTGGAAATAATCTCATAAGCATTACTTTGCTGAAGAAATACCATTGCCACGTTGTGAGCCCCTAATTTACAAAAAAAATGTTTTGCAAAAACAATTATCAGATTTTTCTAATATTGTGCCGAGTTATATTTCGTGAGATAAGGAGCAAGTGGGATGTTGTTGTTATGCCAGTGATGATTATAATAGAAATCGTAACACGTTTGTATATTTTTTAATTGTCAAGTAAAAAAAATTTCAACATTAAAATGTCGTTGGGGGTATTTACTATGTGTCAGAAAATCGTTCACTGGTATTCTTATATTCACTAATAATTAAACTGACATGATTGATTTATGCGTTATTACCTGACATAGAGTTAGAGCTACAATCGTACTGGAACATTTTATATCGTAATGTTTAAAATTGAACAATAGCACATTAAAAATATTATAGAAAACCTAACAAATTAAAAAAATAAAATAAATCCAAGAATTCACAATTTGTTTTTGTTATTATGCCAATTAATTTTTGTGTGTATATATAAAAGTGACACGCCATACTTCTTTTCTTTATAAAGCTAAAGTTCATAATTTTCTTTCAATCAGTGTAATATACAATCTCTCAATCATCTCCGTGTTGAACAATTTCCAATTTAAAATCTGAATAAAAAAATTGTTTCTAGTATCTTGCAAAAGCACTTTACTATCAAAAGGAGCCATATGTGAATTTTCCCTTTGGGTTTTTGGAGAATATCTTTTAAACTCGTACTTATCCGCAATTGAAGTGATATACAAATGTTGAACAAACACATGTATCATTTAATATCAACAAGGACGACTTGTAAATGTTGTACTAAAACTTGACTAAAATAATAATATACATTTAAATTTCTACTTGGGAAGTTTAAAAAAAAATTCAACTCGTCTAGGGTGCCGTTTGGTAGTACCCCATTTTTAGGATCATTTGGCAATTTTGCAATCTTCTGCACTCGATGTCTCACTGTACTACTAACATGTGAAATTAAACATATCACAAGGATTTTAAGCA
>JAHZNC010005778.1:0-21040 GCA_027744095.1 Zhuqinia jingwanae | reverse complement strand
CAATTCTCCTAATTTTCACTTATCCTAATTTCCAATTCTCCTTAATGGATTCTCCGTTTTATGACCTCTCCTCTTTTGTCTTCTCCAACTAGCCCGGCACCCGTTTTCAGATATCTCTTTGGCCTTACACCAAAATATAATATTTGGCCAAATTCCGTACAAAATTCGAAATGTGCTAACAGAAAAATTCAATTTATATGCTGCTAAATAACGCTTGTTTTCAAACTTACACTTGGCCAATATTTCAGGTCATTGTATCAATAATGCGGATTGTAATGCATGTGGCAATATTAGTTGGACCCATTGTTTACCTAATAGAACAAATTTCCCTCTTTGCTTCATTGTGTGCAATTGGTCTCATGGTTCTGGGAAGTCAACCAGTACTCATTTCGGGAAAATTTCACCGGAACGTCAAAAACATGAGCAAGGATTGCACTTGGATGCATAAGTTTTTTTTTGAATCTGCCCAAAAGTGACATTTAGAGTTGGACAATTCACCTACTTGTATAGGAACACAGCACCAAGTGTGATGCGATTTGGTCTTCACAGAAAACTTTCTTTTTGGTTGTTACAACAAAATCAAGCGACTACATATCTACAGTCAAATAAATAATGCAAGACATGATATACAATATTATCCAGAAGACAGTTACGAGTTAAAAGTGGTCGATTATGATTTTTAGAGTATATATCAGGCTTGAAACGTCTGAACATTTCAGGCCAGATCAGGTCAGTTCAGGTCAGGTCGACAGTCTGACCTGACCTGAGGGTGTTTCGCCTGACCTGAAAAATCTCAACCTGATCTGACCTGAGCCTGGACCCTAAATGTTCAGGCTAAATCAGGCTGCATCAAACATTTTTATTCAACTAAATTGCCCTTTGTTGCCATCCTTTCCCAGAAATAACTCCCTTTTTACTTGTAAATATAAGAAACCAAGTGACACCGACAGACTTTATTTGTAAAATTTGCGTTTAACATGTCACAGTCTTCATATTAGACGTTTGAGAAGCTATATACTCCACCTGGTGACTCAGCTCTTGGGAAAATATGTATTAAGTGAGGATTTATTTTATTTCAGGCTTTTTCAGGTCAGCTCAGATCAGGTCAGGCCTGCCTGAATTTTATTTTCAGGCTAAGCCTGAGCCTGATCCTGACCTGAAAAGTATAAGCCTGAAAATGCCTAACCTGAGCTGAACAGGCCTGATATATACTCTAATGATTTTATTTGCATGGTAGCTAACGGGACAGATATTGCTGTAATTGCTGCGCTCGTGCTGTCCCTCTAATTAAATTGCCTTTTGCTTGTCAAAATACTCATCCTTACTTGCTTACAATGCGTCACTTAAAATAATTGAAACTTGTTAGGGTCGGGTTGTTTAAATACTTAAATCAATAGCAAAATAGAACCAGGGATTTTCAAAAATAGGTATTTATAATACTTGGAGTAATCAAATAAATATTATAATGTGCAAACATAACAAGGAAATAGAGTAGACTCAAAACAACTTTAATAATCACTTACATTACTGAGCCAGTAGCATTTTCAAATCGACGACGACAGCATTAGCATATTATCCTTAAAATGAAGAGCTGGAGCTCTCTATATCCCACCATTTTTACGAGAAAATTAAATTATTCTGCGTTTTGTTTGCAAAGGAAAAAACAGATAATGTCTTCAATCCAACTTTCAGTGTTAATGGGATAGAGCTCTCTAGTGTGGAATGTTCCATATAGGTAGCATATTATTGTTTTCAGACAATTAGATGCACGACTTGTAAGATATTCCGGTGCTGATTTGGAAAGAGACATGGTGTTGCCATTACAAAGGATACATACGCATACCTAAGAAATTGTAATTTTTTATAAACAAAACATCAATGAAAACGGAAAGAAGAAGATGGTATGCAGTATAGACCATTATTTTTACTTACATTTATTCCGTGGGATAAATTAGTTTTGTGGGTTCTCTGCCACAAATCTGTTTATCGTGAATATTTTAATGATAAAATTGGTTTAAATATTGCCGTAGGTCTTCCGCTTTTGGGAACATTTCCCCTTGTACAAAACCATCACAACGAAATAAACTACTGAAAAACAACCACTGTTGCAAAACGGAGGCAACCAATTTATTAGTAAAGCTACTAAGCTGCTGACTGCTGAATGCGTCATGTTGAATAAAGCTGTTTTAGAAATACTTCGTATACTTTCGTATATCACGCACAATATGTTTTCCCTTGTTCCCATAAAATATTCAACCACAAATTTCATGTTTTCGGTGGACATCAGCAAAAATTACAAAAATAAGAGAAATGCATGGCTGGTGATTTTCCCCGTTTCCATTTGTGTTAGCATCTATGAGTTTGTGTATTTTCTACTTGTGCCCCACCAAAAAGATATCATTGTTCTGTCATACCATGGACTTATTATTTTATTAAAATCATCTGTCGCAGTTTTGTTTATTGCCTTAGACGCTTTACCGATTGAGCATTGTTTCCTTTATAACAACCTATTTGCGCAGCAAAATGGGTCTGACAATTTAAGGATGAAAAAATCTAAACTCAAAGAAGTCATTCCTAAAATATTGTTATCAACACTCGCAATTTTCATATTTTTGCTTCATTTTGTGTTGATTCCTATGATAACACTACTCCTTCCTTGTCTTCACGAAAATTCTCTTTTCAACATGTTTGGGGATTGCAAAATGTTGCACTTCAGACTACTTGTGTTTGTTTATGATTTTATCTGCTTGGCACCTAACGGGTCTTTCGGTTATCTAACTGCCGTTGCTATTCTTCTAACTTTATACAGTCTGAATGTCAGACTAAAAGCATTGAGGTAAGCTATTTGGCATTACTACCAACTATAATTATACATTAAATTAAACTAAATTCCTGTAAAATGAACTGTTGTTATTGACGATAGATGTCTCTTGAGGTACTCATCATCGGAAACCAGTTCAAAGACATTCCGCTACAGGATTGCAAAGTGCTACAGGGAATGTCAAATTGACATGTTGCTAAGTAACGCATGCTTTCAAACCTACACTTTGCCTGTGGTTCAGTTTACTGGGGCAATGGTAGCCATCGCTCTGTTGTATGCTGTGCTGGTTTTTGGTCACAAAGTCCCACCAATAATTCAATTTTGCATGTTTGCTGCTTTGGGGGTTCTAACCAGTTTCATGTGGCTTGTTTTGGACATGGGAAGCCAACCAGTGCTCTCATCTGTTAAAATTATACGAAGCATTAAAATAATTGGTGAAGACTGCAAATGGACACGCAAGTTTTTACGCAGCTGCCCAATACTGGCATTGAAGGTTGGCTCGTTTCATTGTTTGGATCGAGGGAGAGCTCCAAGTGTGATGAGATTTGTTTTGCAGAGAACATTCTTTTTGGTTTTAAAGACGAAGTCAACCGGCTTTGGGGGAAATGTGGTAATATCGTTACCAGGGATGATTTAATCTGGATATTTTAAGAGTAACCCTACAAGCACTATATGTAAGAGTTCGGCATTTAAATACAAGGGGTACTTTTACATGGGAAAATGGAGAAAATGAATAAAAGTCGGTGTATCCCTAAATTAACTATAGTATTAATGTCACACAGAGCACGTGATTCTAAGAATAGTGGATCACGGCGACGTGGAAAAATATTTTTAAATGTGCATATGGCTTATTACTAAATTGACATCGTAGAATAATAAACGGCGTGTACATTTTAAAATTCTTTGAGTAGTATGCATACCTAAATACTAATACGTTTTAAAATATGACTAGTTTAAAAAACAAATTGTTGAATATTGTTGATACCTCCTCTTTTGGATATCACAAACACGCATATTATGTAAAAGTTACTGATTGTTTGAAATATTATGAACAGAATTGAAAACAAATAAAACGACACATTATTGAAACAAACCACCAACAACAAGTATTTCTTAATGCGCTGTTTACAATCCTTCTGTCCTTTGAGAACAATTTTTTATCTGTCCCTATAAAGTGCTCCATTCCTAAATTTATTTTCTCAGAGCATAAATCTCACAGGTACAAAAGATATGCAATACAAGTACCTTTACTGATACTAATCGATGTTAGTCTACATGAGTTTGTTTTCTTTTTAATCCAATACACAATAACATGATTGTTTTGTTATTCCATGGATTTTTTTATTGTGTCTAAACAGGTCCGGAGGTAATTATTTCCCTGCAAAACCAACAACTAAAACAACATTCCTAAACCAAAGAGGGTGGAGTTTGAACATATTTCTTGATTAAACAAAAAAGTGTTGCCTCTTTCTCGTTTAAGTAAACAAACGTCCCGCCTACAACTTCATATTATTTGAATAGATATGGCTTAATCACGCCAAGTGATGTCAACAAAAATTGTTTTTGCTTTATATTCCATGTTAGGCAAGTATGAATAATATACATATAATATTTTTGTGTAGCGTTGTCTCATTGTTAGTTAGAAGCAAAACAACTGGAAAACGTTATGTAATTTGGAGATAAGTATAATTAATGACATTTTGTTAGCATTTGATAATTTAATAAACTTTGTTATAAGGTATGTATTGCGCAAATGATTTGCACATCCGATTACTCTAGTATAATTTTGATTTTATCTGCATGGTACCTAACGGGACAGATATTGCTATAATTGCTGCTATAGTGCTCTCCTATTGTAATGTCTTTATTTTGCCTTTTGCTTGTCAAAGTAAATAATAATCCATATTCGGTTACAATTCTCGGTTTTAAATTATTAAAACTTTTTAGATCGGGTTTGACGTCATAATAAATACCAAGTGGAACGCAGAAATTACAGGTAACATGTTTATAATCTTAAATCAATAACAAAAGAGAACCTGGTATTTACAAAAAATATATGTATAATATTTGGAGTAGCTAAGTAAATATTATAATGTGCAAATAGGCATAGCAAGGAAATGATTGCAAAACTGTTAAGATCCACTTCAATTTGATTTTCATGTCGTAATCACAGTAGCTCCATTTAAAATACATGTGAAACGTTACTTACAAAATGCATTCTATCTCCGACATTTATGGTTGGATTCCATTCAAATTTTGTTTTAAATGTTTTCCAATATTTGTTCTATCGGTGTCCAAGTGAAATTCAAGAAAAATATATACTTAAACATGAAGCCAGTCCTTATCTGTAGATACCCAAGAGTACTTTTAAAATTTACACATTGTATTAAAAATTATTTCATTTTTTTAAAGACTCATTCTACGTGTCTCTCCACCAGGTGGATCTTAACACATGCATGGAGCCCAAGAAGGTATCAATGGAAAAAAGCTTGGTGCCACAAGTCTAGTGATGAAATAGAATTTCCGCCTTAATAGAATAAAGCAATTTTAATTATTGCCCACATTATTACTATGTCAATAGCATTAAAAATATTAGTGTATTATTATCCTTAAAATGTGACTGGAACTCTATCGCACCACTTATAAGATAAAATGAAATTACTCTGCTTTTTGTTTGTTAAAGAAATTAAAATTATTAATGCTTACAATTCAACGTTCAGTGTTGGTCTGAAAGTTGGGAGTTTAATATATTCCTTTTCTTATTAATAGCATATTGTTTTCAGACAATTCTGTAGGTTTCCATCGTGAAATGGTGAATTGAAGTGGAACGGTGTATTTTTTTTCAATGCACGACTTGTACGACTCTATTTTCTGATTCCAGTGCTGATTGCAGTAGTTTATGGTGTTGCCATTACAATAGAAATCCTTGGTTACTTTGCCGAAGAAATTGTGATTTTTTATAAACAAAATATCAATCATCAAAACGGAAAAAATAGGATCGTTAACAGCCCAGACCAATGTTTTATAGCACTTACATTTATCCGTGGAATATTTGGTTTTATTGGTTTAGGTCTGTTTGTCGTGGATATTTTAATAATTATAATAATTAATTTTGGTTTAGATATTGCGTAAGCCTTCTGCACTTGGGAATATGCATATCCCCATCTTGTACAAAACCGTCACAAAAAATAAACTACTGAAAAACGCCCATACATTTTTGATTAAAAACATATCATCCAAATAATTTTTTTTCAAGTTAGCCAGTTTCTAAAAGTCGAACATGCTGACTAAAGTTGTATTGGAAATATTTCGTATCCTTTTGTATATCTCGCACAGTGCACTTTCCCTTGTTCCCATAAAATGTTCAACCACAAATTTCATGTTTTCGGTGGACATCAGCAAAAATTACAAACGTAAGAGAAATGCATGGTTGGTGCTTATCCCCGTTTCCATTTGCATTAGCATTTATGAATTTGTGTATTTTTGTCTTGTGCCCCACCAAATGAACATCATTGTTTTGTCATACCACGGACTTTTTATTTTAGCAAAATCATCTGTCGCAGTTTTGTTTCTAGTTTTGCACACTTTCCCGATTGAGCATTGTTTTCTTTTCAATAACATTGTTACCCACCAAAATAGGTCTCATGGTTTGGATAAAAACCAGGCTAAACTCAAAAATATCATTCTATTGATTACTTTATCAACTTTTACAACTTTGTTGTTGTTGCTCTATTCTGTACTGATTCCTATGATTTCACTCCGTCTTCCTTGTTTTCACGAAACTTCCGTTTTCAAAATATTTGGGGATTGCAACAAGTTGCACTTTAGACTGCTCGGGTTTCTTTTTGATTTGATCTGCTTGGCACCGAACGGGCCAGTTGGAACTGTAACTGTTGTGGCTATTCTTCTTACTTCCGGGAGTGTCAATGATAGACTAGGGGCATTCAGGTAAGCTACTTGACACCATTACAAGTATACATTAAATGGACCAAAATTACTAAAATGCTTGCTTGAATGAACTGTTGTTGATCTTACAGACATCTCTTGAGATATATATCAATTATATCATCATCAAGAAACAGCTCAAAGACATTACGTTACAAACTTGCAATGACCTACAGAAAATTTCAAATTTATATGCGGCTAAGTAACGTATGTTTCCAAACCTACACATTTCCAGTAATTGAGTTTACTGGGGCAATGGTAGAAATCGCTTTATTGTATGCTGTACTGGTTTTTGGTCACAAAGTCCCACCAATAATCCAAGTTTGCATGTTTGCTGCTTTGGGTTTTGCAATTGGTCTCATGTGGGTTGTGTTGGACATGGGGAGTCAACCAGTACTCTCATCTGCTAAAATTATACGGAGCATTCAATATCATTGGTAAAGATTGCAAATGGACACGCAAATTTTTACGCAGCTGCCCAAAACTGGCATTCAAAGTTGGTTCATTTCATTGTTTGGATCGAGGGAGAGCTCCAATGTTGATGCGATTCGTTTTGCAGAGAACATTCATTTTGGTTTTAAAAACAAAGACAAGCGGTTTTGATGGAAATGTTGTAATATCGTTACCAGGTTGATTATTAGAATGTTACTTTGTGGTTTAATTTATTTAACTGAATAGTCCCGTACCCAAACTCTTGAAAAAGGTTATACGAACAAGGGCATGTCGGTTTTCTCGTAAATAAAATATGATAGTATTTCTTTGTATTTAAGTAATGGTTTTATTTTCTGAATAAATGTATTGTTTTTTAAGATACTAATTTTTATTATAACATACATATGTATATATGTATTGAGACGCGGGGATTTTTTCTTAACTACCTTTATTTATCATATGAAACTAATCAAGTGAACAGAAATAAACCCTATTAAGGCAGAACCAAGGACAGTTAAAATGCTGTTTAAAAAGCTTAAAAGCTGGTACTGAAAGTAGTACTGCGTTAAAGTTCTTATGCTACAGTATGTTTGTGCCAAGTTTGGTGCAAATCAGACATTTTATACTGTTTTTATGTGATTTTACCCCCTCTGGTGGCAGCCTACTGAACGTAAAGCGTTGAAATGTATACTGAGTTAAAGCTCTTATGCTCTAGTATATTTGTGCCAAGTTTGGTGCAAATCAGAGAATGTGTACCGTTTTTATGTGATTTTACCCCCTCTGGTGGGAGGAAAATGAACGTAGAGCGCTGAAAAACTATAGTTTTATTCTACCATATAAAGAACCTTTGTGCCAAATTTGGTCCAAATCCGATCAAAACTGTGACCTGTAGAGCGCGGACACACGAACGAACGAACGGCCAACAGATTTGATCTCCATTCTCATAAATGACCGTTATACGGTCCTTAATAAAACCCTGTGCCCTGTCAGTAGATCTATTGGCAAATGAAAACTACTAATTTTGCATGCTTTTCGCAAGCCATCTTGTGGTAACGTTTTTTGTTGTGTCCAACATCATTTTCATTCGTAACGTGATAATTTTTAACAATAAAACATTAGATTGGTTCATGGTTTTTTGGAACAGTTTTTACGTCATGTTGCCTGGAATATACAATACATAGTATATTGTAATATTCCGAACCTAAGTTGACAAAATATTATCCAGAAGTCAGTTACAACTTAGAAGTCGTGTATTTTTATATTATTTGCATGGTACCTAAAACGGGACGGGTCTTATAATTACATTATTACGGAGCTGTGTATACAGCGTAGTAATGATTTACTCATATTTGTCTGTGTAGGTGTGTGTCCGCACGATACTTAAGAACGGCTTAAGGTCTTAGTCTCCAAGCCTATTGATTTTCAGCCACCTGCTTGCTCATCCCCCGGGGGGGTTACGGTTGAAACTAATTTTTTTTATTAGGAAATCCCTGTGCATACACATATGTGTGCATGCGTGTCAGTGTACATAGGTATGCATGTGTAGGTATATGTATTCATATATTCGCACGTTGCATGCATTGCAGCATATTCTGTTACTAACTAACATAATATTTAATGCACCGTCGTCGAAATCACTCAAAAAATGTTTTGATGAAAAAAGTACACAAATGTTTTCGGCATTCAGGTCAACTCACAGCTCCGTATTTATGTTTAACAACTTTATTTTGCCTTTTGCTTGTCAAAGTAATAATAATCCTCTGAGAGGATTCCTCTCTCCCTTGCAATGCTTCCTTTCAAATAATTAAAGCTGCTTTGTGTCGGGTTTAACGTCACAATAAATACCACGTTGAACGCAGAAATTAGAGGTGACAGGTTTATATATACTTAAATCAATAACAAAGGAGAGCCTGGGATTTACACAAATATGTAGAATATATTTGGACTAATCAAAAAAAATATTGTGATGTCAAATGTGCAAATATGTAGGCATAAATAACATTTAATAATAAGTAAGCACGTCGTGCTGCCCAACAACAACGACGACGAAAGCATTATACTAGCATGTACATTAATTCCTTGCCCCTCTTGATCGCACCATTTGTACGAGAAAATTAAATTACACGGCGTTTTAATTAATTTTAATTGTTACAGAAAAAACCGCTAATGCCTACAATTCAACGTTCAGTAGTAATGGAACTGTGTGAAATGTTCCTTTTTCATATTAGTAGCATTCTGGAGGTTTACAACGTCAAATGGTGAAGTGACATGTCGAAATTCAAATTCTTGGTTTCTCTGCAAGTTTTTAAGAAACTAAATTGTACAGTTATTTTTATAAACAAAATAAGGACTCATTACTGCAACTAAGTTGGCATCCAAATTATATATATAAAAAAAAGCTAGTAAGCAGTTGAAGGCTCTAGACATGCTGAATACAGCCGTTTTAGAAATATTGCGTATCCTTTTGTACATCTCGCACAATATACTTTCTCTTGTTCCTATAAAATGTTCAACCACTAATTCCATTTTTATAGTGGACATTAGCAAAAATTACAAACGTAAGAGAAATGCATGGCTAGTCCTTCTTCTAATTTCCATTTGTGCTAGCATCTATGAGTTTTTGTATTTTTCACTTGTGCCCCACCAAAAGAACATAATTGTTCTGTCGTATCATGGATACATTATTTTAGTAAAATCATCTGTAGCAGTTTTGTTTCTAGTTTTCGACACTTTGCCGATTGAGCATTGCTTCCTTTTCAATAACCTTGTTGCTCAGCAAAATATGTCGGGAAATTCAAGTTTTAAACATGCTAAACTCAAGGAAGTCATTGTTATGACTACTTTTACAACTTTTTCAATTTTCATCATGTTGTTTAATTTTGTGTTGCTTCCTATGATAACACTCTTCATTCCTTGTCTTCACGAAAATACTGTTTTCAAAATATTTGGGGATTGCAAAATGTTGCATTTCAGACTGCTCGTGCTTATTTTTGATTTTATCTGCTTGGCACCTAACGGGCCCGTTGGAACTGTAGCTTTTGTTGCTATTATTCTTACTATAAAGAGTCTTAATGATAGACTCAAAGCGTTGAGGTAAGCTATTTACCACCGTTATAATTGTTCATTAAATTAAACTTAGTGATTAATGCCTGTAAAATAAACTGTTGTTATTGGTTACAGAAATCTGTTGAGGTATATATCACTGATAAATCATTCAAACACATTCCGCCGCATAATTGCCATGTCGTACAGAAAGTTACAAATTCACATGGTGCTAAGTAACGCACGTGTTCAAACCTACACTTTGCCTATGATTCAGTTTACTGGGGCAATGGTAGAAATCGCTTTATTATATGCAGTGTTGGTTTTCGGTCACAAAGTTTCACCAATGATCCAATTTTGTATGCTTGCTGCTTTGGGGGTTCAAACTAGTTTCCTGTGGGTGGTTCTGGACATGGGAAGCCAACCAGTACTCTCATGTGCTAAAATTATACGGAGCATTCAATATCATTGGTAAAGATTGCAAATGGACACGCAAATTTTTACGCAGCTGCCCAAAACTGGCATTCAAAGTTGGTTCATTTCATTGTTTGGATCGAGGGAGAGCTCCAATGTTGATGCGATTCATTTTGCAGAGAACATTGTTTTTGGTTTTAAAAACAAAGACAAGCGGTTTTGATGGAAATGTAGTGATATCGTTACCAGGTTGATATCAATGATAAATACGTAGGAATGAATCAAATATTGGCTAAATCTTTCTACCAATGTTAGATGTACTGTTGGAAACAGAGTAAATAATTTCTAAAAATGCTTTTTTTAGGTTATCATAATAATTAATACTTGTGTGGAAATAAATTCAAAGTATAATACTGAATGACGAATGTGTCACTTTACCCCGCACGGTTCCTTTAAATTTAGTTGGAGCTCCATCATTCTCATCGGGACACTTTTCATTAATTTGCCAAATAAAATGCACTGCTCAACGTTTATTTGTGTATCAAATAAATTTGTCATGAATTAAATTACCAATAAATGTATGTAGAGTATATCATGCACATTTTTTTAAAGACAAAAGATTAAGAGCCACATGTTTATTTGCATGTGTACCTTACCGAGTCAAAATCAAAACCTTAAATTCCAAAATATTATTGTAAACCAGTCAAAATATCACAGCAATATTGTCGGCCGTGCCAATTCATACAAATTACCCTATCATTTTATTTGCAATCAAGCCTGAAATAACAAAAACAAATGTCTAAATTAATAAGGATGACATGTCCACAGGACACCACAACGACGCACATTATTACACAGAGGAATTTTAACCAAACCACAAAACTCCCCATTTGCTATGCTGCTGTTGTGTGTGTGTGAGTATGTACGAAGCATAAAAGGGAAATATAAAACTATCGTATAAATTTTAATGAGAAAAAAAAACCAGGATAAAAAGGGAAGAAACACAGCAGTCATCGTCCCTTGTCGCCTATGTCTGCTCCTATCTAACTAAAACATGAGCAGAGATTCTAGTATGTATGCAGTAAAAAAAAATAAACAAAAAAAAGTACTGAAAAACCCCCAAAAAAGTAAACCCTTTTTTTCTTTAACAACGTTGTACATTAAAACCGCTGTGGTAAATGTGTTTTCAATTGGTACACAATTTTTTTTCTCATTGTAAAAAAAAATATATAATTTTTATATGCTTTTGGTGCTTTCTCCTTAAAAAAATAAAAAAATGAACGCGGACAGACAGAGAGTGGTGTTCCCTTATTTGTAATAAGTGAAGTAACAAGAAGAAGAAAAAAAAGGAAAAAAAAGGTTTTTTCCCTGCATCAAGTTGAGCAACTGATACCATTAGCATGCATAGCTCTATTGCATTTTGAGTGAGAGGGAGAGGAAGATGTACATGGTTCGGGTTACTTGGTGTTGTGATGTTGGTGGTGTGAATAAAATAATATCAATGTATGTAGAAGTAGAAGTTGTAGTAGCAAAGCAAGTGAAAGTCAGTCGCATTGCAGTATTCTCACACAATCCCACACACACACACATACATATGTACACACACAAAAACTTGTATAATATTTTTCTATTCATCCTTTTTTTCCTCCTCCTCCTGCATTCTTTTTTTTTCTACTTTCATTTCACGTGTGTGTGTGTGTATGTGTGTATGTAAAAGCTATCAAAGTCATCTTGGAAAAAAATAAAAAATTGTTTTGTTTATTTAATTTTTTCTGTTGTAAAAAAAGAGAGAGAAAGAAGGGAAGAAAGAAAGAAAGAAAAAATAATCGCACAGGTACATAATAATAATAATATGTACATATATCTCAACAAGCATCAAATGAAAGTAAAGTTGTTATCATATTCTCTGTTGGGATTTGAATCATGTCTTTTTATTTCAATCTGCTACTGCTGCTGCTGCTGCTGCCTGTGCTGACTGCTCTGACTACAAGGTTTTGTTGCTGTAGCTCAGCACGACATGAACTCCTCAAGTAAAATAATAGCTGTGCATGTTGTGTTGTGTGTGATTGTGTGTGTGTGAGTTTGGTTGTTTGTGTGACTGTTGACTTTTTTACTTCTTGTTTCCATAATAATAAATACAATATATGCATGCATGGAGTACAAAAAAAGGATTAAGACCCCAGAAGAAAAAAAATTTCATTCGTGCCAATAAAAAAAAGTTGTTCGGTGCAATAATTATCGCTTTACTGCGGTGGTTCCTCTCTTGTTCTTTGTTTCCTAACGAGATTGCTGTGAGAGAGTTTCCACATTCCATACACATTTCTTTCTTTTTTTCTTTTTTTTTTTTATCTGCCAGCTTGTTTGTATGTGTGTGTAGTACGGGACACGGGATATAGTTTGGAATTGCGCCTGTTGGTACAAAAAAAATTGTAGGTATGTACTGATGCAAGTGGTAAGTAAGTAATGGTCCCATTTCGTTTTGTTTTTGGAGCTCTCTCATATAGCTTTACTGAACTGAGCTGCGCTTGCTGCTGCTGCTGCTGCTGCTGCTGTTGGGAAACAAAGCGTTGTTGTTTCGTTATATATATATGTGTACCTATAGATGATTTATCTGCGTTTCATCTGCAATGCAACAACGTTGGATATGGAAAGAGAGAGAGAGAGAGAGAAAGTGAGTGCGAGTGAAACACACAAAACTTGAAAGTAAAAAGGGATATGAATATTCTGTGGCGACGACAACAACAACGAGAGGAGAGGAAGAAGGGAAAAAAATGTGTGAGGGCAATTGAACCACACAGGCATTTCTATAGTGCACAAATGGCATTTGCCCGTAATTGAGTTGCCACTTTAACTTGATCCCAAATTTGTTTATATCCGTCCCTTATAACAATCAAATAGTCAAAAAAATATATAAACAATTTGTAGACACTGTTGTTGTTGTTGTGGTGTAGTGTGTAGTAGGTGAACTTGGAGTAGCAATAAAATAATTTGGAAATTATAGGTTTGGTCGCGGGATAAAGACATATAATGCCGCATTATTGTTGTTAACATATTTTTTTAGTGTTTTTAAGAAAGTTTAGCAGTAGTAGCAGCAGTAGAAATTAGTGGAAATATACATAGGTACATGAACAGTAATGGAGGTTGTGCGTTTGAAGATTTGTTTTTAGAAAAAATGTAGATTAAGAAGCAGTGTAATTTAGTGGATAGATATAAAAAGAGGAGGAGGGGAAAGGGGAAACAGCGGTGAGAAATGACAGACAAAGACTCCTTGGATGACCTTCCGGTCTACTTCCGACCCTTCACTCGGGAGTCACTCAAGGACATTAAAGAGCGAATGGTGGAGGAGGAAATCAGAAAGAAGGAAGAAAAATCGAAAAAACAAGTAAGATTGTAATTTTTTTGGCCATTTAAATTATAAATATGTTGTTTTTACATTTTGCATTCATGGCATGAAAGCGACCACATTTTCACATTTCATTCAACTTGTCGCCATTTTTTTTCTTAAATCAACATGAAAATATTTTAAAAGTGTCATATAAACATCATAAGATATGCATACATACATGGTAACGTCATTAATTAGTCATTAAGATGACAGTCCATGATGGACGGCCCACCCAAATATGAGCATGCCACATGTATGAGTAATTCCAGGAATTATGTTGTTGTTTGAAAATTGATGACATTCTTTTAATCACTTGCTTTCACTTTTGGATCATTTTTGTAGCACTGCCGCATACGATTATATATCATTTCACGTTGCATGATGTCGGCTTACCGTCGGTACTTACTTACATACGTCAGCAAATTTTCTTGAGGAATTAGGTACTACTTGGGACATTTTAGTTTCCTTTTTTTTCAAAAAAGGTACACGTAAATTGGTGTCATGGGATCGCCCATAAAAATAAAATATTATGTTGCCTTGAAAATTGGTGCAGAAAAAAAGGATTTTTGAAAATGATAGCATTTCATGAACCCTTACAGCCGCATATATAGGACTTTTAACCCTTTTTTTTGTCATAATATGAATAGAAAAAACCGGAGAATGATGATGAAGATGATGGACCTCATCCCAATCCCAAATTTGAGCAAGGTGCCTCACTTCCTGTTCGTTTGGCTCATGCATTTACAGAAGAGTTTGCCAATATTCCGCTGGAGGATTTTGATCCATATTATAGCACCACTCCTGTACGTTTTTTTAAAATTCCCCCACTCATTTTTAAAAGAATTATTTTTTATTGATTTATTTATGGAAAATGATATTAACTCAAAAAAAATTGCCCGAATTACTATTTTTTGGGTCTTCTTCTTCTCTGCAGACATTTGTGATTGTGACAAAGAAACAAGATATTTTCCGCTTTAGTGCTCACAACGCTTGCTGCTTACTCAGCCCATTTAATCCGGTCCGGAGAGTGGCAGTTGCCATTTTAACGCATGGAATGTTTTCAATGGTCATTATCACAACCATTTTGGCGAATTGCTACCAAATGATCGTGCCCGGAAGTCCTGTTGTCGATTCCACAGAGTACTTACTTTCCTCTAATAATTTTACAGTTTTGTAATGGCTGCAGTGCTATTAAACAAAAATAAAGTTAACTCAATTAAAAACCAATATTTTTTAACTGTTTTTGTTTTGTAGAGTTGTATTTACAGCAATTTATACGTTTGAGTCGGCGGTGAAATTAATGGCACGTGGATTCATTCTTGCGCCATTTACTTATTTACGAGATGCATGGAATTGGCTGGATTTTGTGGTTATTGCTCTTGCGTAAGTGAAGAAAGTGCACAGGATTTCTCTAAATTGGCTGCTGCAAAAAAATGTATGTATTTACTGCATTTTCTTGTGTTTCTCTTATTCCCCCAAATTCAATTTTGTGCTAATGCAGATACGTGACGATGGGTATCGACTTGGGAAATTTAGGTGCTCTTCGGACATGTCGTGTATTTCGAGCCTTAAAAGCCGTCGCCATCGTTCCTGGTTAACGAAACAGAATTTAAATTTGTTTGTCATTTTTGTTTGAAATGATGATGAATTTATGATATGATTTTCTTTATACAGGTTTGAAAACTATCGTGGGCGCTGTGATCGAGTCTGTGAAAAATCTGCGAGATGTGATAATTTTGACAGTGTTTGCACTCTCAGTGTTTGCCCTGGTGGGTCTCCAAATCTACATGGGTGTGCTAACACAAAAATGCGTGGCGGATTGGCCTGACGATGGTTCCGAAGGAGAAGAAAGGGATATCAATTGGCACACTTGGAATCTCAACTATACAAATTGGCATCCTTTCCCGCCTCCAGCAGAATACGGTGCTGCGGATTATCCTCTTTGTGGAAATTCAACTGGAGCTGGGTAAAAAAATAAATCCTGCATTTTCATCAAAAAATTTTTTTTTAAAACAATATAAAATATTTAGTCAACCGTGAAATTTTAGTTAGTATTATTTTTGTTGTTGCAGCACATGCCCAGAGAACTACACCTGTATGCAAGGCTACGGAATGAACCCAAACTATGGCTACACCTCTTTTGACTCGTTTGGTCCTTCCTTCTTGGCCGCTTTTCGATTGATGACACAGGATTTCTGGGAAAGTTTATACCAACAGGTAAAAAGCACATGACGTTTATTTCTTTATCTGAAATATTATTTTTTTATACAAAAAAAAATAATGTAACTTATTTGAATATATATTATTAGATTTTACGCTCAGCGGGTCCATGGCATATGTTATTCTTCATTTTTATCATCTTCTTGGGTTCCTACTACTTGGTCAACTTGATTTTGGCTATTGTTGCCATGTCTTATGACGAGTTGCAAAAGAAGGCAGATGAAGATGCGATGGCTGATGCAGCCGAAATGGAAGCCATACGTGTACGTTAAGTGGAACAAATTACTTGACAAATTTCCCTGTCCAGCTCATACTAGCATCATCAAAACACGGTTAGTTGAAACTTTTTTTTGGCAGGGTGAAGAGGAAGCAAGAGCTGCGAAATTGGAAGCTCGTGCCGTAAACGCTATGGACGCTGCAAACGCTGCAGCAGCAGCAGCAGCAGCAGATGCTGCTCTTGTTGGGGATCTTCACAAATCCCCTTCCCAGTTTTCCGGTACAAGTTATGAAGCTTCCGGTGAGGATCGCGGAGGTGATCTCAATAGCCAGCTAAAGGGTGTCAAATCCGAGTGCAACGTTTCCTATACCACAAGTCACACGAAGATTCCAGGGATTCGAGGAGGAAGAAAGGTGGATGTATGATGTTTATAAATAAATACTGGAAAGGAAAACTCTCCTAGGAACTTAATAGCTAATAAATATTTTTAAATGGTAAATAGATGAGCGTTAGCCTTCCCGGAAGTCCGTATAATAATCGACGTGACTCGCTACCATATGGACGAGATAACCTCATGGTCCTCTCCACTTATCTGGACGCACAGAAGCATTTGCCTTACGCAGACGATTCTACTGCCGCCACGCCAATGAGCGAAGAAAATGGTGCCATTATTTATTATAAAGGATATTATTATTATGATATTATTATTGTAAATATTTTTTTATATTATCCTTGTTTTTCAGGGGCTATAATTTTACCTTTCTGTAACGGTCTACATTCTTTGCCAGGTTTTGGTACGTAAAAAATGAAGCAATAGTGCAAAAAGAATCATAACAAAAAAATAACCGTTGCGAAAGGTGAAAGTTTTAACTTTTATGGATTTGATTATAGCACTGGGCTCAAGACACTCGTCCTACAACTCACATGCCTCCCGTCTGTCCTACACATCCCATGACATTGCGCACCATGCCGGAGGAGGACGCTATCATCCTCAATCCATTTTGACAAAGGAGAGTCAACTAATCCAGCGGGCAAAGAATCTCTATGGTGTTGATCAGGATAGAGCAACTACAACAACAGGAGTAAGCTGTTACCCTCCTCACATATTCCTCCTCCTAAACATGAGATGATGGTGATGATGATGATGATGATGATGATGATGACAAGTGCACTGTGGAATCATCCTAATCCACTACTACTACCACCACCACAACCACAACTACTACGCACGCGACCGTCTCTCGCTCTCCCCTCAGATTATACTACTACTACTCTCTCTCTCTCTCTCTCTCTCTATTAACATTATTTCGCTTAGGTATGGTTTTTTTTATTATTTACACACACCACTTGTTCAGTCCTAACTCATCACGCTCGCTATAAAAAAAACTTTAACATTGTCTAATCTCTTTTGCTCAGCAGTCATGCATCACCAAGCACCTCACACATTTTGCTTCCGTATTTTTCTTTATTTCATCAAACATGTATTCAAAATAAAACTGAATCTGAACCGGTACACTCAAAAAAGATTTTTTTTTTTGAGTATTACATGAAAAGTATCTTAAAAATTGAACTTATACTTTTTTTCAAACAAGACTGAAAAATTGTCATAAAATTATCATAAAATGCGAAAGCAAGAGAGAAAATGTTGTTGTGTGTGCTGGTTCAGAAAACATAAAATCCAAACCTTAGATGAAAAAAAAATCCCTTTCTAAGCCAAAAAAAAAAAAAAACCCAACACAATTTTTCCGGCCATTTGACCGCAAATAATAATATGTATGCCTCTGCTTAGAATATGATATGCCTACTTACTTACACCAAATTGCGTAACAGTCGAGCTAACAGAGGATGTTAAATGTAGTAACAAAAATCATATCTGTATAAAAATGCCCACATTTAAATATCATAAATATTAATACAACTCACTTTTTTCCCAGTCGTAATCAAAAGTATATTCGTATTGGCCTGTCGAAATGTGCACATTGTAAAAAAAAATCTAACAAGTTGTTATAAGTTGTGAAAAAATATATGATAAAATGCGTATCGTACCCTTTTTTCTTTAAAATGCAATATATTCAGCAATTATTAGTAGACGCACGTTTCACTACGTTTCCACCCAAATTTTCCTCCAAAAATTGTCCAAAAGATTAAAAGTCCTATTATTAAATGTTAACTCGAATGTAAACAAGTTACATAAAAAATGGTTAAAAAAATATTACAAAAAACAAAATGTAATAAGTGTTGTAGCAATGATGGGTTGGAGCAGTAAATTATTCATTATAAAATAATATTTGGAATTAAGGAACATTCCGGAAGCATGGATGATATCAGAAAGACAAAGTATCATATGGAAAGGGATGGACTTTACTCAAGTAACGAGCTACATCATCCGGGCTCACCCGGTGTTGACATGAAAGGTTATTTTTCATTTTTAATCTAATTTTGTAAAAAAAACAATTTAAAAAAAAGTAATGGATTTTTTTCCAGATGTTAACGCTCTCAACGACCTCATTGATCAGGCAGGTGAGAGGATAAGTCGATTGAGTCAGGCAACTGGGATTGAGGAACCAGCCCAAGAACCTCTTACAATCAAGGAACGAATCAAAGTCGCAATAATTAAAGCATGTCTGTCATGTCTTGGTAATTACACCACCAAATTAGTGCTTTTGGTGATTGGTTCTAAGTTTTGTAAAAAAAATGATATTTTTTTTGTAGATATGTTTTGTCTGTGGGATTGTGGCTTTCCGTATAGTGTCTTTAAGAAAGTGGTTGCCTTTGTGGTATTTGATGCCTTTACCGACTTGCTCATTACGCTGGCCATCTTGGTAAATACGGTTTTCATGGCACTGGATCACTACGGAGTTGAGGAGAACTATTTTATGAGTAATCTTTTACAAAGTGGGAATATGGTAAATTAAAAAAAAAATACTATGCATGAGATTATGTGCTCCTTTTTTATGCTATGCATAAGAATTTATGCTCCTCCCCATATTCCTCGGTTTTAAGAAAATGACAGTTTATTAATAAAGTTCCAATGAAATTCATATAGGTCTTTACAACAATTTTCACTGTGGAATGCTCCATGAAAATAATTGCCATGAGCCCCAAATTCTTTTTCCAAGTTGGCTGGAACGCTTTTGATTTTGTTATTGTGTTTTGCTCACTCGTTGAAGTTGTGTTTGAAGATGCCAATTTGCCTGGTTTGAGTGCTTTGAGGAGCTTCCGGTTGGTAAGAACCCAATAAACTTGACTACAAAATGATGCTGCCATATATGCTTATTTTCTGTATGTATCTTGTTGCCCCATAGCTCCGAGTATTTAAGTTAGCAAAGTCGTGGCCTGCTCTCAACATGATTCTGACCATCATGGGTCAAACGGTGGGTGCTTTGGCTAATCTCGTCTTTGTGTTGATGATCATCCTATTCATCTTTGCGGTGATGGGTATGCAGTTGTTTGCACAAGACTACTTTGGTACAAAAGAAAACACTTAAAAAACTCTCAAACTTGATTCTCATGTATATTTATTTTTAATCTTATATTGCTTCATTTTTATTGAATTTCTAATCACCATTATTATCTCCAGATAAAACACACTTGTGGCAGATTTAGTCGGTGGGTGAAAACAGGGATCAGAGAGATTTTCCAATGGATTGGGGCGCTTTTCGTCCGAGCCAAGAATCGAATTGTGCCCAAGTCACAACAACAACAACTGCAGCTGCAAGAGCAACAAGAGGCGGAAGAAGCGGAAGCTGAAGCAGCCGAGGCCGCGGCTGCAGCCCGCAAGAAAAGGAGACCCAAACTCGCAAACACTGCTCGTCTCGTCATGAACAGCAGAAGACTAATGAATAATTTGCAACAGTTGAATAATGAGGAAAAGCTGAGAAATGGTAATGGGGCTGTTGTTGATGAGGACACGTTATCACTCAAATCGTATGGCTCCCACACACACTATCCTCCGGAGCTTCGGAAGCCAAAGACACGTTTTGAAGGGGACGACTATGGTGATGATGGTAGCGAGCATGATGAAACTAGGGAGGGCATGTCACAAGATGAGGACATGCACGAAGATGACGAGTGGATTGAGGACGATGAGGGGGACAGTGATGACGCAAGTGAGGAAGGAGATCAAGGTGGTGGAGAACTAAAGGGGGAAATAGAAGATGAAGATTTTCCCGCTGACTGCATGCCAGCCGGTATTTTTGCTTCTCTGCATCTATTAACATTAGCTACCACTGTTTAAAAAATATATAATTTGGCAAATTTTAACATTTTACAATCTTTACAAAAAAAACTTGTTTGTATTTTGTATCCCTCCAGGTTTTTACGAACGATTCCCCATTTTTGATGTGGATGACACTCCATTTGGAGTCCAATGGGGAGATCTAAGACTCAAGACATTTCGGTTAATCAATAACAAGTATTTTGAGACGGCTGTTATCATTCTCATTCTCCTGAGCTCATTGGCTATGGCCTTTGAAGATGTCCACTTGCCGAAAAATCCTATCCTCACGGACACCCTTTTCTACCTGGATCGTATCTTTACGGTTGTCTTCTTTTTTGAGATGAT
>JAHZNC010005777.1:0-11380 GCA_027744095.1 Zhuqinia jingwanae | reverse complement strand
AAACCATTTACAGGTATTTAAGTTTAAAATTGTGGAAATTTAAAAGTTATAGTTTGTTTTCCAAGGATTTTCCCCTAAAAAAGTTTGAAATAAATGTATATTTGTTTTGATTAACTTTATCTTGAATACCGGTACCGCTACCGTGCTATTTTTAATACAGCTACCGCAAGAATATTCACGGAGCATAAATACCGCTACCGCAAACGAATGACAGCCGCAAACTCTGGTTATCCGGAATGTAACCGCTGGAGTTATCTCGTGTATGCTTGATGGTATACTAATATTCCAAATTGAAACAAGTAACAATGCCTCTACTAGCAATAAATATCAAACCCGAGCCGAATAGGAGTAAACATTGAAAAAGGTACATATTATAAACACGCGTTCCCTTCCCGGTTAAAAATATTTTAACTATAATTTAAGTGTGGTGGCAGCATGTTCCAATCCGGTATAATAATTACTTCAACCAGTTGGAACTCCAACACTTATCTTATCACTGTTGTTACTGTTCGGGCTGGCCCATGTAAAACTTCACCATTTGGGGTTCTTGCCTTTTACCACTTGCGTCATAAAAACTTGGAACCACCAGCATTACCACCATCAGAATTTATGATCTTGGTTATCAAGCAAATCTGAATTCAAAAACTTACGTTATATAGTTTACGTTTAATTCCAAATTCCAATTTAATAGTTTCACAGGAACACAATATGTAGCAATTTAATTTAACCCCCTTAAGAAACCACCCTGGGGGATGAAAATTCTTCTAGATTACGTAAAAACCGGATTTATCGGTTCCAATTTTTTATGGCGAAGCAGTTAGAACCAAGATTGCCAGATTAAAAAAATATATGAAACGGCATAACAATACAATAAGAACAAACCGTAAAGCAGTAATTTTGGGATGTTATGTTAACTACAATTAACTAGTTGCGACTTTGAAAAGACAAAATAGATATCATATTCATAATCAGCATGTACTTAAATATATACATAACTTACTTACTGTACTAACATATGCCCCATCGAGCTACTGTTCTAAGGTATCTGGTATCAATGACCGAAATCATAATTCAAAAGTTTCTTATAGTTTCCGGGAAAATCAATGTCAAAGCGAACAGCAGCACGAAGTGATTTAATGGACTGTAAACACCCCATAATAAATCCGTTGTTGTAACAGATGACAGACATCCAGCATCCAGAATCCAGACATGCCCCAGACAGTTCAAATTAAAATCCCTAAATTCGAGGATGAGGTGCCATTTACTCAACTGAAATAAGGCCCAGGGAAACACGCGTTCCCTTCCCGGTTAAAAATTGAACCCTAACTAAAAACAAGATAAATACTACAATTTAAATGTGGTGGCAGCGTGTTCCAATACGGTATCATTACTACAACCTGTTGGAACACTTATCACCGTTACTCTGACCGATGTAAAACTTTTTTGGGGTTCTTTCTTTTTACGACTTTCGTCAATAAGAATTTATAATCTTGGGTTTCAAATAAATCTAAATTCAAAAACTTACGTCTTATAGTTTTCGTTTAATACCGAATTCTAACTTAATAGGGTACCTACTTGTTTCACATGAACACAATATGTAGTAATTTAACTGATGAATAACCTGATCAGAATTTTACATTTGAGGAATGTTAAGTCTACGTGAAGGTCGGGAAAACCAACTATTATCTTCAAAATCTAAAACTAATGTCTAAAATTATGTTTATGCACACAAGTAAGTGATTGCCACAATTTGTTGCCCTTTTCTCTTCACGGGTACCCCTCCATCACACTTCACTGCTCAAATCACAACCGCAAACTTAACATGGTTGTTCGAAGCAATGCTACTGATCGGTGTGGCCGTTCGTGCACGCCCTCATCGTTGAACACCAACGTTGAACCCAAATTTGGTACGCAGGTACCTTTATAAATTGATCCGAAACACGGGTATCAGTTTACCCCAGTCGCCAGGTATAGATTCTCCAATCTACAATAGCTGGTTGTTTCATGATTACTGTCTGGATGCAAAATATGATTGGAATGTTACCTGACGCAATGTGACGTAAGTGTACAAATAATAACAATAACAATGTTAATAATATTTTTGTGACCTGCTGTAATGGGTAGAATATATTTATTGCATTGAAACTTATAAACATGAACAAATATTTTTTTATAAATCCATAAAAATGTATTTTATTTGAAATTTTTGGGGCTAACGCCGGACTAAAATATATTTAAGAATATAAACTTGAGCCAGCGTGATTGCCCTGATTTCCCATGATTTTTAAACAAAATGTCTTTTAGAATCCAGTTAACCCAGAATTTAACAATTAACGCTCTTACAATCCAATTTTTATTTTCCTCCGTGACCATAACCTCCATGACCATGCCCGTGGCCTCCGTGACCGTGTTGATGATGCCCATGACCGTGATGACCATGGCCGTGGTGACCTGTGACATTGTATAAGAACTTTATGTAACTTACTATTTACGTGCATGTACATTTGTATCTGTATTTAGAAAATTCGAACCATGTTTTCCATAATGTTGGTGGTGTCCATGGTTCCCATGATTCCCGTGGTGACCCTTGTAGCCTGCAAATATAAAGGAGTACATATTTAAAAAACACGAACTTCATTGTTTTTGTATCCGACATATCAACTTAAATACTTTTATGTTACGTTAAGATTAATGTCAGAAGTTTTTATTATTAATTATTTTTTTAATTGTATTGTAATTTTGTTCACCTTGGTGGTGATCTCCATATTTCCCGTGACCGTGATGTCCGTATTTGCCTGAAATTGCATAAACATTTGCTTGATATTATATTTTGCATGACAATTAATGGCATTTATTTTATTCTTAATTTTTTTGGGTGGGCTCATAGTGGTGATTAGATGACTTACCATAATGATTCCCATGGTGGCCGCCGTGATGATGCTAGAATAATTTGATTTTAAATGACCGGATTAGGTAAACATGTATAATATGTACATGCGAAAAGATTATAATATATATTTTAGGTTTACCCCTCCATAATACTTTTTCCCGTGGTGGTCTCCGTGATGTTGATGATGTTTTCCATATTTCCCTGTAAAATTAAGAAATTTTTTCTCATGTCAATTAAGTAATTAATTTAATTTAGTTCCATTTTCGAGATTCATACCATGGTGGCCGTCGTTGTGATGGGAGTCGTAGAACTTGTGATTTTTCTTGTATTCATCCTTATGATATTTATTGTGATAACCTGCACAACATAATTCGTTTTGTTATTTACCACGGGGATTTACGATTTGATTGATTTTTTTTTTAAAGTTTAAATAATTTCTTTACCATGAGTGTGGTGACCCTTCTTATGATGCCCGTGGTTGCCATGGTGACCTCCGTAATGACCTGATAGAATCATTCAAAATGCATGTTATTTTATACACAGCTTAAATAATTTAGAGTGAGGATTAGAAGAGATTTAAAGATATTTGTTGAAACTATTGAGGCCTCGTGAATTTTGGTATCTCTGAGGTACAAAATTAAAGTTTATTTTCAGAGAAGATTTAGGCGTCTATACCGAACACGGTATTAAAGGGGGCATTTTTTAAACGTCGATCTTTTACAGTAAATAATTCAATGTTCGCTCAACTACAAAACTGAGTAACCTTAATAATAAATTAAACATGTGTGTGCAAATAAAATCAACTTTAAAAATTCTTACCATGGTGACCGTGGTGTTTTTGACCGTGGTGGTTGCTATTAATTCAAATAAAATGATTTATTATGGATAATTTAAAAATGTTTTGAAAAAAATAGTTACCCGGGGAAACTTACCCTCCATAATGATGTTTTCCATGTTGAGCTCCATGATGACCATGGTGTCCTTTAAAACAGATTCATATTCATTATAAACTTATGTTGTACAAATGCAGTAAATTGTAATTATTGAATGTGTTTACTGTTTTCGGAAATTACTTACCCTTATTGTGATGATTGTGATGGTGGCCATGTCTATTTGAATGAATTTATGAACGAACAATAGTATTTTTTATTGTTTTTTTAAAGCCTCAGTTTAAAAAAAAAATTAAATTACCTTCCATGATGATGACCTGAGGAACCGATAAAATAATTTGAAATTTTCATATTTTTAGATTGAGATTTTTTAGATGATGAATTTAGTTTTATGGTGTCATACCATAATTATTATGATGTCCTCCGTAGCCTTTATGTCCTTTGTGCCCGTGATGGCCTGTAAAATGTTGGAAGGAATTAAAAACTCATGCTACATGATTCTTTTGTCCCGACACATTACTAAATTAAAAGAGTAAAAATACAAACCGTGATGTTGTCCTGCAAAAACAAAATAAATTTAGCATTAAGTATGCATTTACTTTTATCCCTGCCATCATCTTTCTTTGACATAAATTTCTGAAATTTGCGGCACAAATTAATTTTTTTTAACGAAAATAATAAATTTCTTTAACCATGGTGATGATGCCCATGTCCACCATAACCGTGCCCATGATGACCAGCAGCCGTTTCAAGATCTGGAACTGCCTGTAGATTATTACTAGCTTCGGCCAACATTAGACTTTCAGCCGGTATCAGCTCAACTGCTGTAGTATCCAGAGCCTTGCCATTACCACCACCACTGTTATTATCATTTCCCCTCACCTTAAAACTATTACTAACGACTAGAAACGAACTATTTGGGAGAACTGAGGAAGATGGGAGCGTGATTAGATCCTCATTCTCTTGAATTTGACTAGCTGGACTATTCGGAGATGCCAACACTCCCCAAATCACTTCTCCATCCATACCACCGCCGCCATGCGCTGTGGGAACTTGCACACTCAACAAGAGTACGCAGAAAGCTGAAAATAAAATCCACCAACTCAATAATTTCCTCGGCGAGCCCTCTCCATTGGAATGTCTTTTTCTTCTTTTCTTATTGACTACGTGGCTGTTCACCTCGAGTGCCACATTTTGGGGCAGCTGATAAAGCTCCCATTTTCACAAATTGTCCTAGGAAAGGACCACTATAAACACAAATGCGTTTCCTCCTCAGAAACAATATACTATTTTTTAAAACATTTATGATCTAAAATTATAATTTCTCAAATTTTCTTGTAAAAAATTCTTTTTATATGAATCACATCAAAGTACAAGCCATGTCGTATTTTGTGCACCTCTTTGTTGCACTTTGGGAGGACGCTCAAAGGACTCTGTCGATTTACAACTTTCTAATCTCTCTTTATATATAGACACTACATATTTTAGATTTTTAAAAGTCATTGTTTCATCCTTACCATCTGACAAAACACACGTTTCAAACCATATTTTTTTTTTACAAAAAAAAATTGTCAAAACCCTATGCATAGCGCTAATATTCGTTTCATCATCATCCTATATTTTTTGTTGTAAGTGATCTGATTCAGTCTTTTAACCGCTTCATTTACATTGTTACAAATATCACATCCACCACCATCATCCATTTTAACAACAACGCACAGATAATCCAATCAGACCATTCTTCCACTTTGACTGCCATAGGCATTCGTTTCTGCAGACATTTCTTTACAGACACCAATACTTCCTGGATTTTTTAAAAGTTTCAATTATACCATTGTCACATATATATTTTTTTATATCCCATCTACATTCGTCTTCCACAAACTTATATTTTTTTTATACAACGCAAGGTTCGTGTGTGCATCTTGTATTAAAAAAACTAACTTATTGTTTTTTTTTCAAATGTAACTTTTTGGGTACTTGATGTTTATTTAGTACAAAAGTTTTGTAAAAAAAATGGAGCATCATTAGTCAATTATTATGCAACTGTTGGTGTCAATAAAAACGTAATCACAAAAATGGAAAAAACGAGAGCACAATAATATGTAATCAATCCAGCCGACTTGATGCAACAAAACGCAAGCTCAACAAAAAACAATTCGAATTATAATGCATCCGCTTTTGCCTTCAAATTGAGAAAAATAAACGTTTTGTTTTTATGTACCTCGTTATTACTATTTAAAGGACTATAACCTGTGTGGTTTCAAAATGCACATTTTACCCAAATACCTACATTTTTTTCCTTACGTTTTGTGGCGAAACATGCAATTGACAATGTTATACTTTTCTTTATGTGGTGATACGTAAATTACAAACAAATTATCCACTTTTTTCACTTTTAGTCGCCTGTGAGATATTTTTTTTCTTGGTTGTTGGATTTGTGCTTGAATTTATTGAAAGTGATCAGTGATCAGGCTAATTGAAAAATATACAAAAATTTCGATATCAAAAAGTACTTCCATTCGTCTTCTGGGTCATTTTTGTTACTTCATTTCATTGAGAGACAATTTTAATTAAGTAATACCTACTTTTAAAAAAATATGCAAAAAATATTATATAGTATTTTATGTGTAAAGAGAGGTACGATCTCTTCTCATTATCGCACAAACCGTTACATGGTTCGATTACAAGTTTTACACGCATCAATGCACTACTGATTTAAAACTGATTACTTCTCGTTGCCAAAAAAAAAGCAATCAATATCAGGATAGGCTTGATGCTAGACACATGTATTTTTTTTATCACAAGACTTCATCTCAGGTTGATAAATAAAGATAGAGTTATTATTGTTCCAGTTGACTGACTATTTCACAAAAATTTGGCTATTTTTTATTGAGTACCTGCAACAATCAACTTATTGACTGTTGTTGATGCATATATGAGCATTGCATATACACATTATGTATATATGTATGTTACTTTACTATATTATGTGGTGAAAGTGATTATATTTTTTATGGTTATATATATGTATACATATGACTTATGCTACTAATAATAGTCACAAACTATTTAATCAAAACTAATGTGCTATTTTTTGTTTACTAGTCTACTTCTCAATCAATAAAGGGGACAAGTTGTAGCATTTCCGGAAATAACAAAAGTTGCATTTTTGTCTGCTTGAAAATTATTTTTTAAACTTTATTTTATTTTTTTTCCTCATCAACCACCTTCATTCCCATTCACATAAGTCATCATCATACACGCTTGGCATAAAACAACACGGAACCTTATATATCATCCCTTAAACATTCACTAATCTTTTTTTTTTAAATGTACATACATTTTATAGACAACACACGTAAATATTGCTTAAAATTAATTTTATTTTACATAATATTTATCATGTAATGATAATTTTATATTACAGTCTGCCAGAGACTATTATTATGAATTAATAATAAGGTAATAATTAAATTACTGTGTTTTAACAATATATTTTCAGTTTATTTTTTTTTCTTATTACTTCAGCATGCTTCATACTCTGTTTTCTTAATCTTGAAAGATGCTATTTTTGAAAATTTTTGATGATAAAGATGATAATTTCATAGAGTATAATATTTCAAAAATAGTACATCCATCGGACGGAGCTCAGCAGTATGGAGAAGAGTGATTTTTGATTTAGCGTGTATTTATGAGTCTCTAAATAGCACGCAAATCTAAAATTCCCTGTGTGTCATGTGAAATACATATATATAGTAGTTTTAACAAGGTAGCAATTCAGCGCAATTAAACATTTCTGTATTTTAAAACATTTAAAAGATAAAATTAGCCAAGAAGATAAACATTTTTTTTAAATATATTAATTAAGTTTGACATTATTTGACTAGGCAATTTGTATGACAGACAATAATTTATTGATCAGCAGTGTAGTCAGCATACTATATGTAAAATTTACGTTGTGAATGAAATGATTTTCAATAGCACGTTACAATTTTATGTTTATATAACACACCAGCTAATTAAGTCAAGTAAAAGTACAACATCAATGAGTGATGAAGTGATGATAAGTGTAATAATAATTTTAGTAATATAATAATAATATGTGCGTAACTTATTAGAATTTAGTCAAAATGAACTGCAACAACAACAGAACCTGAATTTCATCCAAATGACTTACCGCACAATTAAAGCATTGTGAGTGATAATTTTGGCCAATGGCTTCTACCCATCGATCTCCAGCCTCAATGGGAAATCCACAAGCGTAACATTTGGTGGTGAAGAGCTCATTCCAATCTATTTCCAGAAGAATCATTAAATTTTTTTAGTTTAGAATGAGATTTTCAAATTATGTTCCAAATTTTTGTACATACTCCCAGAAAACAAAAAAAAACGACGCAAAATGTTATGCCGCTAATGTTAGTCACCTTTTTTTACATTATGCCATTGAAGCAACCAACAAACCATTTTCAACAAGATTTTCAACTTTGTCCAACATTCCATCTACTCAATTAACTAGTCCACGCGTACTCATCATTATATGTCTTACCAGCGTCGCAATAAGGTTCTCCATCCTCCAAGAAGAATGGATTATTTCCAAACGGCTTGTTACAATGCCGGCATGCAAAGCATTCCGGATGGAAGCTCTGTCCAATGGCATTCAAGCACTCGTATTTGATTCGGTTCCTGCAACGTCCACACTGGGGTGCTAGGTGGCTTTCCCAGCAAAATTCACAGTGAACGGCACCCTTCTCCTCGATAAAACCAACATCCATCAGGTGACGGGAACAGTTTGGTGAAGCACACTTGAAGTGGTCCGGGCAGTAGAACTTTGAGTTGGCAGTTATGAACGGGCCACTGCACAAAAGCATTAATGGTTTTGGTTTTTATTTGACTAATGAAAACTTTCTAGACTATAAAAACAAGAGGCATGAAGCAGAAAAGCTTGAACTAATTTAAAAAAAATTATGAATTTTTGCTGGGCTTCTTCTAGAAACTTATTTACAAGTTCTGCATCAGTGCATTGTTTTATTTGGATTATTGTTGCTTACCGAATTTGTGTTTGGCAGGCGCTGCAGATAGCAACTTTTGGTCCACCTGTTTGAGTAAGCACACCTCTTCCTCTTTTGGGAAGGATGGACATGGGCTTGGCTCCCTTTCCACCGGCGCCCATACCTCCAGGGCCTGCTGGCGCGGGTGCTGATGGTGCGGCAATAGGAGCTGGAGCTGGTGCTGCAGGTCGTGGGATCGACATTGGGGCGGAAAGCGGTGGTATAATTTGTTGAACAAGTGATGGGGCTGGACCCGTTGGTGACGGGATGGTTTGCTGAATAAGCGATGGGACCGGAGCAGGAGCCGATGGTGGTGGGATGGTTTGTTGAATAAGTGATGGAGCTCCAGTCGGTCTTCCAGGTGGAGTTCCAGCAGCTGGTTGAAGCAAAGTGCTCAATGGCTTGTATGGCACTTGTTTCTGTTGAAACTTGGGTGCGCTGACTGGTTTAAATTGTTGTTGTTGTCCCAAGCTTTGGCCAAATGTTGATAACTGTGGAGCAGCTGTAGGGGCGGGAGGAGTGACTTGCTGCAATAAGCTCTGAGGTTGAGGCACGGAAGATGCTGGAGGGGCTCCCGCCAAATCTGCTCCTGGTGCACCAACTCCCTCAGATGGAGGCCAGGTAACGCGAAGTCCAGAGCCTCCTTGTTGAGATGTTGCGGATGAAGATGAAGACTGCTGTTGAGTGACGCTACTTGAGCTAAATGAACTTGTTTCATAGCTGCTGGAGTATTGCTGAAGAAGACCACCTCCAGGTTGTGGAATTTGCTGTTGTTGAATTTGCTGTTGTTGAACTTGCTGTTGTTGCACGTTTGGCCGGGAAAGAGGCGACTGTTGCTGCTGCTGTTGTTGTGGCTGCATGCTTTGCCGGGAAAGAGGAGACCTTGGAGCTGTTACATGGCTAATTCCGCTTGTTGGTGATTGCTACAGAAAAACGATGAATTGAATCACCACCCATCATCAAGAACTTTAAACTGTCACCACTAATATAAAACTTTTTTTAAATACATAATTCGAAAAAATAAATTATTACATGAAAAGGAAGGGGAGCAACTTTGGCAGCATACGAGTCCACATTCGGCGACTGAGGTCGCACTCCACCAGTAAGACTGAATGGTTTTGGTGGTGTGATTGGCGCAAATGAAGCAGGTGCCGGAGCCTGTGGGGATCCCATGGAACCACCCATCGGAGCAAAAGGTGGTGGTGCAGATGGTGGAGCAGCAACAACATCCCCTGGATTTTGCCTTGCAACAGTTTTTGCATGCACATCGCAGTACAACTTGTTGTTAATATTGTAGTAGCCAATATTCTTCAAGCTCTGTCCACAGGTGTTGCACTTGAAGCATTCAACGTGCAGATTCTTGTCCTTTATTCTGACAAACACCCCAACAATGAGCCGCTCGCATTCAGCACATACATTGGAATTTCCTGCGCCGCCAGCAGGTGCAGCGCTAGCCTGTGGGGCAGACACCGGCGCTGATGGCGCTTGAATTGGCGCTGGTGCTGCTTGCGCAGCAGGTGAAATATGTGTCGCTGCCTGAGCCATTTGTTGTGGAGCAGGCCTTGGAGCGACAGATCTCAACTGCACTTGTGGAATTGTCACAGGTGTCACTGGAACAGTGTCTCCTGGGTGACAATGGAGCAGGTGGGGTCCTGCCAGAAGAACCCTCTTCGGTTTCCACCTCCTGCAGCATCTTGTAAACTTCACTATTCTCGTGGCTGTATTTCTTTTCGTTTTTCTTAAAGTTGACTCTATAACGTACGTATTTTCAAATGAACAATTTTTTTACTCTAAATTCTTGAATGTCATGTCAAAAGTTTTTGTTTAAAAACTGTCCAGTCATCTCACCCAATCGCTCCTCCAGCCAACACCTCTGATTGCGCGCTAAGCGTTTCGGCAATGCTCTGCTCACTGTATATGCCAATTGGCGTGTTGTATTGATTGTTAACAAGGACATCACCACGCTAATCATTACAAAAATCATTAAAAAATGTTGATGAGAAAACAAAAGTATATACACATTTCAATTTCAGGTTACAAAAATAAAAGGCGTAGTAATTGTGAATCAAGTCATTTTGGAGATATAGGTATTCATGCGTCAATCCATTCCGTGAAACTTTTTATTATTATCCATATCTCACGTGCATGTATAAGACATACATATAGGTAATTTGTCATCATGCTTTGTCACATAAATAATTAAAAAAAGATATTTTGGTTTTGGGTGATATCCAATATCATCATTACAGCAAAAAAGTAGGTATTTACACTCCATCATCATAAAAAAATACACTGTATCATGTCTGTATCTTGTATGATTTTTCGAAATATTATTGAATATAAAAAATTTCATGCAAGACAACTGATGCAAAAAATTTGGGGGAAAAATATATCGAGTTTTCCTTTAGAAAAAATTTATTTATGGGAGAGAGGACAGCTGAAAATTTCAAAAAAAAATATTTCCGATAAAATGCTAGTTTTTTTTGTATCACATTTTTTTGTAAATTTCAAAGCACATGTGCAATGTACATAAAAGAAGCATAATAAGA
>JAHZNC010005776.1:0-10351 GCA_027744095.1 Zhuqinia jingwanae | reverse complement strand
TGTGTTTGTGTTGCTTGGTCCAAGTGTTTTCCTATGTGTTGTGTTTTGTGTTCTAGGTTAGGTCGGTCAATGTGTTGTGTTGTGTTTGTGTTCCAACTCAATTCTCAGCCTTGCTACATAATACATGCGGCATGCACTATCATATCATCATCATCTCATCTTGCTCAAATGATATTGCCATCTAGTATCTACATTTCGTGTTTCCGAAATCCTAACGGGTTGTTAATTTTATGGAATGTTTGTGTGCAGCTCGCAGGAGTGTATAAACAAGCAAATAATGCAAATAGTTACGCAGATGGTATCGAACGAACATCAGCAACAACATAGAAATAATTTGAAACAGATGGAGATCAATTCTGTTGACTTGATAGTTAGTGTGCTGGATAAGCTCTTGTGCTCTAGTAGATAATATAAAGAAATGATTACTAGATAAAATGTATAAGCCTACTACTTTTTAACCTTTTAAATAGCTCATTACGCGTACAACCTACAATTTGCCTACGAACCTATGAGTAATATATCTAGGTAGGTAGGTATGTTGTCTGGAGTCTGGAGGCAATAACAAGTGAGCTATAATGCAAATAGTTACGCAGATGGTATCGAACGAACATCAGCAACAACATAGAAATAATTTGAAACAGATGGAGATCAATTCTGTTGACTTGATAGTTAATGTGCTGGATAAGCTCTTGTGCTCTAGTAGATAATATAAAGAAATGATTACTAGATAAAGTGTATAAGCCTACTACTTTTTAACCTTTTAAATAGCTCATCATTACGCGTACAACCTACAATTTGCCTACGAACCTATGAGTAATATATCTAGGTAGGTAGGTATGTTGTCTGGAGTCTGGAGGCAATAACAAGTGAGCCATGACGTCGCATAATAAAAATCATGATCATTCTCATTATTCATCAAATTAGATATACATAAGCTGCCACTCTAAGTACATGTCTAAAGTAAAGCATAAAAAGGGGGAAATGTTGAGTGCAAGTTGACATGGGGTAAAATGCCATCTTGGCTCATTAGTTCCACGTTGCCTGGTTATAACTTGAGTGGTTTGCCTTCAAACGACAGAACATATCATTCTATCACGCTCTCTTTCACATTACGTAGGTTATTATTTCCAATTTTTCCTTAACTTACTGCAAAAATTGGCATATTTCATTGTCATGCCGGATTTATACTTGGATTATTCTAATTATAGTGTAATATTACCATACATGCGAATATGATGCTGCACTTGAATGAATTTCCACTAATTACACTGAAAAGTAGTTTTTTAGTTTTTTGCACAACCCATTTTGTGAGTTTCCTTGAGCAATCAACAACTTGTTCTTCACATTTTTACGAAGAATGTTTTTTGGTACTGGAAAGGCTACCTATATACGTAATAAATGACACCCTGGGTTCTTTTAGCTCTTCCAACTTTGAATGAGCGTCCAAGAATGTAAACCAAATTTTCCCATCAACTCGCCAACTTGTGCTGCTGCGTTTACTTCTCCGCTGATAATTTGTTGTTGTTCATTTTATTTGTCAATTAAATTCAAAATACTACTACGTTCAGATACACAGAGTGCAATGTAACACGAGTAACACCAGTCCGCATAAGTTGCTTAGAGAACCTCTACCAACAACTTACAGCAATAATAATTTATACGTAAATAACACGTTCACTAAATGGAACTGGTAAAGAAAACAGGTTAAATGTGTTATGCCTGCGATACGTGAATGAACGTATGCCTGTTGTATTATGATACTGAAGAAAATTGTAAACCCGAAGGTTTTGTTTTGATGAGTATATGAAATTGTTTTTTAACATGTTTTGAAAAAATGTTACTAATAGGCACGATCAGACCAGTCTATGTATATATTTACCGCTGTGTTTTAGCATATTATGAAACCTGTTAATTTTATTCAAGATTCAAGTACTTTTGAACATGCACAAATGTTCCCTTGCACATAATAATGAGTGTATGGTAATTTTCACAGAAAAACTTGACCGTTTTCATGAAACCCCGACCAATGCAAATAATTGTTCGTTTGAACATTGTAGCAGTAGTACGAAGCTAAACAGTCGAAACAAACTTGAAACAATAATCAAGTACTCTGCTAATCAACTTTTAAGTGAAAAATTTGAAAACTGGAAAGTTAATATTTTCCAAAATCGCAGATGGGCATTTATTGCTTCCCATCCATAATGCCTAACACGCAATATAATTATTTTAATGCTATTTTACTTCCAAATAAATTTATTTTATATGATTATGATATCACATTCAGCCAAGTTAATGTATTTAGCAACAAAAGAAGAAGAAAACGTAATTTTTAAAAGGTATAGACTTTAAAAGAGCTTAACTAACGTTTGAAAAATGTTGTTTTGGTTTCTTGAAAACTAATCTTTCCGTATCTTCTCTTTTTTACAAGGTAGTAAGGGTAATTTCAGTCATATTTTACGATTAGCATCGCCATCGCTTTCATAAGTTCCAGTTGTACTCTTCTTCGTAAATCAAATGACGCGTAAGGTGAGGTAAGCGTAACAGAAAAACTTTTTACGATCTTACGACCGTCTCTCCTATGTTCATATAGCAAGCACGTCAGATAAAAATTCACGCAATATAATAGCCATATATCACAGGGCAGGGCTGCATTCTACTTTTACATAATTTTGCCAGCTCCTCCTAGAGTATAATATACCTTCTTACGAGCATCAAAGATTTGCGAGTTATAAATTACTCTGTTGATCCTAGGTGGCTTTATATATTTATTTATTACGGAGCTGTGTATACAGCGTAGTAATGATTTACTCATGGTTGTCTGTGTGTGTTTGTTTGTGTGTCCGCACGATAACTTAAAAACCGCTTATTCCAATTACTTCAAATTCGGAATATAAATTAAAGCTGAAGTTTTAACCCGCCCGCCGCTAACTGAATACTACACAAACTACAGCTTACACACAATGTACATGGAAGTACCTATAGATTCATTTTGGCGACGACGAACTTGCTCGTTATAAAGTAAATATGTGTCGTAGTTTGTAACTGATATCTCTCAAATCAGCGAGAAAGTACGGCCAACTACTGTACTCATGTAAGGCGATGCTGTTGTAAATAGTATTTTTTCCGATCATCTCCAACTGGAAACCTTATGTGAGAAATATGAATTCAAGTACAGTGCAACTTGCAACAGTCCAAAATAACATTAAAATAATTGCAGACCATCATCATTTAAAAAAAAAAGATGGTGAGATGATAAAAATGATGGACCTTGAGATTAAACTTATACAATTTTTTTTAAATTTGCATGTGGAGTTGAAGCAACATCAAACTGTTATAAACATAACCAGTGATAATCCAAAATATTGGCATTCAACTTTATTGAATGACAGGACACCTTGACTCCTGGCCTGGCTCTTGCTCAATTGCAGAAGCAACATTGCGATGCACACACCAAAATTCTTTTCATCTTAATTTTTAGCTGCACCTTACTAACTGGGTAGTTAGTAAAGTAGGTATTAAACTAGCTCAGACGAGCACTGGTACAAACTACTTGAGAAAGACAAGAACCACTGACGACTTTACTTGCCACTCCAATCAAATGTACTACTCAACACTTCTCCCTTTTCATATATTTAATATCATCTTGAGTATATATGCTTGTCTCAAATATATTTTATTAAAATGTATCAAAGTTAAATTGATTATGGCTCTTGTTTTCCGTTCTCATGGGCAATACTATTATATCATGCATGCAACTACAGATGGCTTACGATGAGAGTAGATCGTTTATTAAAATAGCGAACTAGGAAAAGTTTTGAGATGACAGCAACTGGTATTATTCATGTTTTGAGGTTTCTTTGAACTTGTTGATTTGATAGCTAGTCAAGTTGTGCACCTACTCCAAAAAAAGGAATGATAACGACTGCTCACATGATGATGGCGTTCAACTTCCAATTTACATCGTGATCAAATGTTTTTTACTGATCGCATTAATTAATTAGGTATCAATCCATAAAATGTTGTGTGATGGACATAAGGTTAATGCATACATGGGAATTGTTGGTAAAATGTGCGCAATTTTTACGTATTCGTCGTGGTTGTGTTGAGTATAGATACAATTTGGCATGAAATTATTGCAAGTGTGGTCATTACAATGCTGGTTACAAGTTTAAAAACTGGCTAAATACCATTTCATCACAGTTGTTGTCACCACGGAACGTATTGCAAAATGCGTCAGAGGCATGCTTTAAATATCATGCATACTTATGCGTGTAATGTAAGCTTGATGATGATTTTAGTTCCTCATCATTTCCCCCTTGGAGTCACTAAATAGTTTTAAAAAGTTCTATCGTTATCATATCATTCATCATTGTTGTTGCTACCGACGTGTTACGGGTAGTTTGACCCTCATGACAGCCCCTTTCTGCAGTGGTGCAAATAGTTCAATTAAAATGCAATCAACAGAATGTAGACATCAATAAAATATTGTCCATTATACACTCATTAATTTATCTGTTGTTTCATTCCTGTCTTCATCTCACTTCTTTTAATACTACTGCCACTTTCATCCAGTTCCATTTACTAACTAGTTTTGAAAAGGCAATAATAATGATTCCAAAATATGGTTCATTTTAATGAGGCACAATATTTGTGAAATGTGCTTTATGCTCACTCCTCTCTCTCTCTCACCCACCCATTTGATCAAAAACTCAATTAAATAAATATTACTCAAAAGTTTGTTTATCTGACCCGGTTTTCTTCTTTTCTTATCAAAGTAATAAAATAAATTGGCATCAAATGCCGTTTATGCAGCCAGCACAAAAGACAGTGAACAGATGAGTACAAATAAAAAATGAATCACTAAATATTTGCCACTTTGTCCTGTCTTCTTTCAAATTGCATTTCGGTTGGGATATATACTGTCAGACTTTGTTCGCCAATTCAATGCATGGCCATAACTCATCGTCATCATCTTTGACTCCTCATCGTAATTTCAGCCTGTAAACAAAATTTCGGCACTTTTGAATCTTGTCGATACAAAAACACGGACCTCTCTCTACCAATTTAAAGAACAACCCATACAAATAAAAATTAGGATGTAATTAATGATCATTATTCACGCTTGCCAGCAACCTTGATCATATTCTGTAATATCAACTGTTTGCATTATTTTATTTCATTATTATCATTTGTGCATTTATTTCAGATTAGTCATCTCACAAATCCATATCTTACAAATCTACAAGGAATAAATAGTTAGGTATAAGTATGAGTGTAGCTTAATTAGTTAGTTTGCAGGTCTTGCGGTTGGAAATCAGCTTGAGTATTGAGTATTGATTTATTTATAGTTTCCAATGTATCAAGCATTACAAAAGCCTGTTCTTGAAAACTTATTTGCCTTTGCCACCATTTGCACAGGCGTATTCCAATTATAAAAACAGTGGACAGATTCTGGTAATACATCATAACAATTATTACCAACTTAATTATTAAATTAATAGTACAGAAAAATCTTTGTTCTACTTTTTAACAAATAATCTTTCACCTTATCAACAAAGATTTCACTATTATTGCTGTCCCCGATAATGACTTAATCAATTTCAATTGCAGAGCGCTAGCTGAACATTCATCCTGGTAACCATGCACTGCACACTAATCAACATATAATAAAATAAACAGCATTAGAAAACACACATTTTGACGACGGCAGTACTATTCACCGCTCCGACATTTTCATTGTTGAATTGTATATTAGTTTACTAATTAAGTGCACGTGTGCACTACTGACCTTTCCACTTTCCACCATCTCCCTGCAATATTATCTTTTTTTCTAAATATGCCCATATTTTTACTATGCCCAATTAGTATTTTAAAGCTTTCATCGCATCTCCTATTTTGTGTGCTGCTGTTGCTTGAACCTAAGCATAATAATAAAGCCGCACCCTAAAACAAAATCATGCAAAAAATGGATACCTACATGCTATGTACATTCTTGAGTTTCCGTTTGATGGACATGAGCTGAGCGGCACTAAAAGAGGAGAAGAGGAATAAAACGTGTTTTATGATAACAGAAAAATATGTAAATTAAACTAAAAAGAGGGTATAATATAAACATATCATGTGGATGATGATCATAATCATTCAATTCAACAACCAAACACGGTTAGATCCAAATAACACAGAAACAGATACAAAGCATGGAACAATAAAGCATCAGGTATATATAGAGAGAGAGAGTGAGAGAGGTGATCACTACGTAGCTTCAAAATTTACAGGCTAGTTTTGACTGTCTGTCTGTCAGCACTTCACTGTAAACGCTTGCGAATAATTTCTTCAAACTTGGTATACTTGCGTTAGAGGCGATTTCTTGAAGCCTTTGACATGGTGACACTCCCTGGTGGCAAATCCACAAAAATCACTTTGCAGCTTTGACGCCTTACAACACAAGATAGCGATTAATTGAATTAGTAACTTAAAGCTGCTCTATTTGCAGCTATTAACATAGCAAATCATACGCTACGTATTAACTGTGGTTCTTACAGCTTTACTATCATTCAATCCAACGTTGAATATGAAATTGCGTTGTCTACCTACCATAGTATTGGCATTGGTAAGGTTGTCCGTCTGTCTGGGGGCACGATATCTTCAGAACGGTGGTGTACTCAAATGTCTTCATATTCTCGAAAATAACTTATATAATTTGTGATGGATTAAGTGAGTAGGTATGATTTTATGATATCCAGTCTAAAGTTACAACTCATATCATCCAACAACAAAAATACAAAGCAACTTTCCAATCTCTCGCTCTATCATACGTACATATTATGGGCATTTTACTAAAAACCATTCATTTTTGTTGTACCTATTGTGTCACATGTGATGCTTATCAACATTCATAAGCATGTCGAAATCAGAGGTTTTCAGAGATGTTCAGACAATAATATAATATGGCTATCTTAGTTCATAACCCTGGCGGTAGGGGGCCAAAAGTCAAGGAATAATGTTATAATATTCATTATAATATTAATTAACTAATTATAATTAACAATGATAATTATTCAACGGTCATTATTTTAATTGTTTAACAGGGTATATTATTTGTTTTTGCTTTGGAACAGCCATATGTGCACGCACGATTTTTCACCGGTCCCGAATGAAAAGAATAAACGCTTGCATCCNATTGTTTAACAGGGTATATTATTTGTTTTTGCTTTGGAACAGCCATATGTGCACGCACGATTTTTCACCGGTCCCGAATGAAAAGAATAAACGCTTGCATCCATCTTTACTGCTGCTGTAAACCTTATTGTCTCGTAAATTAAACCCGAAATTATAATGAACTCTTGCCTTTGGGAATACTAATAAGCTTAGGTATAAATTGATGCAGCTCTGCTGCGCGGCTGAGAGACAAGAAATATGTTGCAATTTTCCCCAATTTTAATATACACACAGGTAGATATGCCATTTATCCCAAATGTTGCATAGAATTTTTGCAGTGTGGAAAAAGTATCTTTATGAGTAAATAACTGGATCACGAACAATATCATAATCATCTGTACAAACTCAGCAGTTTGTATAATAAATCCTGTGTGCGTGTAATGTGTGTAATATGAATGAACGCACCAATAAAAACCAAATAAATGAGCAAGTTTTTGTTATTTTTCTTTAAAAGTTAACGGAATGAATGACTAAATGAGTGAATGATTACTTTATATGAACAACAACGATTCATCATCTTACTCTGGTGATTATTTCCTACAACAATCACGTCAAAAGATTATGAATTACACGTTCAACCATATAAAATATCAAAATGGATCTTGTAACGCAAATTTTGGAAATGTGTAGGGGTGTAAACAGACAGGTACACAAGCCACACACCTGCCATAAAAAGTTTCCACGTGGGTATACATCTTACTTTATCTCATCTGTGTAAATCCATTCTTAAATTTTAAATCTTGATGACAGGTGTAAAAATTTTGAGCTGAGCACCTTACCAACTTGAACATTGGTTGCATCTTCATCATCAAAAAATTGGTGAATATGGCAATATGCGAACTTATTTTAGTAGTAGGCCAGGAGGGATTTTAATCACAAAAATACGTACATCCCGCAGACATCACCACTTTTGCAGCTTAACTTGTCTGTGCATTGGTCAATTTCATATTTCATTATAAAATATGATGAACTATATGACTTGTCTGCCTAAAAATAATAATTAATGAATTCCTATAATCTCCATATTGTTGTGTTGGTAGTAGGTTGGCTGAGCTGGAGGGAGACACAGAGCGAAGGACGGGCGATGTTGTTGATGATGATAAATGGTTTCTCTTTCTTTCGTGGATGCACAGGAGGATGATGATAGGAAGCCAGCTATTTTGAGCAAAGTATTAGTGTTCCCTCAAGTCAAGGGCAACACTGGGAAAGCACTGCCATGCATGGGTTATGGGGAGACACATAGACAGACGAAGATATATGTAGTTAGATGATAGATGAGCAACGCGAGTAATAAAGTGATGATCCAATTAGCGGAGTTTGACGCCCAGCTCATCTCTCTTACTTCTACTACCCAACCTGTTATCATCATCAATTTTATAGCTTGATGTAATCCTTACCTACCAATACTTCATATCAACCTGTCTGCTTTATTTCTGCTTGTCGGAAAGTTGCATTTTTCAGCAAAACACATCAACCTTTCAATGCGGGTAGTGGAGGTGGTGTTATAAGTTATAACCTTTACTTTTAAGCCTTGCCCTAGTTACTCAAAAAATACTTGTAATGTTTGCGTGCGTTAAAAAATTTTGTACATGGCGGTACGAAGAAACGAAGAAAGTGTAGACGTAACGAAGGGAAATTTCTTGAAATATGTAAATGTTATTCGCCACACTACACGCTCATCAAATTTTCGAAGAAACAACTTTGGATGCAGCCTTTCATGCTGGTATGTGTTGTTTTTAGGCACTGTCACAAGTTGAACAGCTCCCATCACTTGAATTAGCGTCAAGATAGAATCACCATTAGGATCAGTAATTACAAATTTGTACCTTGTTAACCTCTCAAGCAAATTAGGTTCGTATTTGTTGTCGATAAAGTCGCATTATACATAAAACTCAAACTCATCTGGCGCCTTGAACCCTGTTTCCGTCTAGGCTTTTGTTTTTCAATTTCAATTTCAGGGAATAAGTTTGGTCTATGAGGAAGTCCAAAGAGTAGTTGTTGGTAACAGCGAAATAATATATAATACTGCCGATGCCGATGGTAGCCCTAACGTACTAATGATTACAAGAAGGCATTAAAAAAGTCCACAATAGATAGATAGGTTTTATTTCCAGCATATTATCTTGTGACCCAACAGTTCAGCTGGAAATACATGAAGCATTGATATTTTACACCTTTATTAACCCAACCATATACACTACGTTTATTAAAGATTGTATAACGATCATTTATAAGATCGGAGATAAAATCTGTCGGCCACATGTTATATAGGTATGTTTGTATGTTCGCGCTCTCTTGATCACATATTTGATCGGATGTGGACCAAACTTGGTACATATATTATTATTTATCTGGATGAGTAGATCCCTAGAAATTTTCAGCGCTCTAAGTTTAAATTTCTACCACCAGGGGAACAAAAAGCACAAAAAAGATACACGCTCTGTGATAAGCACCAATTAACCCTTTACCATTTTCAGTACTCTTAGTTCATACCCTTGGCTGTAGGGGGCAAAACTAAACACATGGACTATAATAATGTCAGTCGAAGATTGATGCCATAGTCCACAGTCGAAGATTGATGTCCGACTTGCGGAGATACATCTCCGCAAAAAATTTGCACGAAAATAATCCTAATTTGCGTTTAAAAAAATGTAGTTCATGGGAAAAAACCCTCCACCAGCAAAAAGAAGAGGTTCACTTGTAAAAGATGTTGTGTTGAACCCGCATGGTCAATGCACCCCCATTTTCCGCTCTATTCGTACCAACTCGAGGTTTGTTACCAGGCAGGAGGAGAAGACAGGACACTCACATTAAGACGCAATATCAGTTGATGGTGACATGGCGCTTTAATTCAAAAACACTTCTAACGCAACACCAAACTTTTTAACCAAACAAAATGTAACAAGCCTTCTATCTGTTTTCCTCATTTTTATTTTGCTCCATCCCGTCTCCCGTCCCTCCCCTCTCACACGTGTACGTCCATCCATTTATCATTTTTTATAAACAACTGAGCGTTCTTGATTTTGTTTAAAACCAATCTCTCTTATGAAGTCAACAAACTACCTCAGGCATTTTCCACATAAATATGCTCTTTTGTTAGTTAAGTTAATGTGGAGATGTTTGTTGCACGTCA
>JAHZNC010005775.1:0-18599 GCA_027744095.1 Zhuqinia jingwanae | reverse complement strand
ATATATGATAGATACGACGAAAGCATCCATAGTTAGACAGACTAAACGCAAGGGACAAAATTCATCTCCATCGGCAAAATCCTCCTGGCAAGCTTTATTCTTAAGCTAATATTATGAACTTCATTGATGCTTTTTCGTCCTTGGATACACTAATCAACTGTGTTACGTTGAGACACGTTGTGAATTATTGTTGTGAGGACATAAGGGAAAAAAAATTCGAGAATTACTTTTGATTTCCCATTGAAGGAATTTATGAATGAAGTAGTAAACGAAATGTGAAATTTTTCATGTACTATTTACTGAAAAGTAGGGAGAGTTTATGGGGGTGGGGCGGATATGCCTGAAAGATACTTACGTACAAAGAAAAACTCCGATACTTTAAGAAATTGCAATGAAGCCGGTAGATATACATATATTTGAACAGGAGTGTGCTTCAGGATGCACCGATAGACTATTAAACAGGGAAAAATATCAATGCGTTGCATAATATCCGCGCAACATCTAATAAAAAAGTTGAAATGACCCACTAGAAAGAAAGTAATTTATTATTTTTCACTAGTTACTAATTTTAGGTACTTACATGCATACTTACATGTATAGCAAGCAGATTCCAACTAGAGCAGCACAATGGGGCTACTCAAGATATGACAAAGATAAGGTCAATAATCTTACTCTATTTGCATTTATTTATTTTTAAAATCTGATTTTAATTGATCAGATACTCCTTGTTACAAGAAGTTATTAGGAAGATACAAAATAATTGTATTTTGAATATCATCCTGCCACATAAAACCACATGAACGTGCGTATAGGCTTATATATGTTGTTATATTATTCCGTAAAAAGTGTAAAGAAAACCCGTTTCAATATGTCCGTACGTACATATAAAATTACACTTGTTTAAAGAATGGCAAAAAAAAATATTTGTTCAATAATTGCACGGAAATAATGATTTTTTAAAGCAATATTTGTGACCACGTTATTTCCTGCTGATAAGCTTTATACTTTGTTGATTGTTGTGGTCTTTTTTGTGTTGATTTTTGTGGTCCTGTTATCAACGTAAAATTTATTGCAAAACATTTTTTTCATTCTTTGGTACCTACCCAGTATTCATATTATATTGACAGTAAAAGTACGTGCTTGAAGATAATGAGGTTTTCCGTGAACTTGTAATATTTAAAATAGCTTGCTGCTGTCGTTTGCCCGCATAATAATTGTATATCACAATGACACCTGCACCAACAACCACTGACATTACGATATCACATAAAATTATTGATTACCTATCAATAATAATATATTGCAGGCATGCGTGGATGCGGTAATATTTAATTTATTTAATATTTTGGACGGAAATGGCAAGCAATTTTTGCAAATCTTTAGTACAGAAAAAAAAATCGTTATTATACGCTTGTCTACTCCCTGTCTGTCGACTATGTAATGAGTTCTCACTTTCATTTGTCTCGCTCTCCAACTCCAACAACCCAAACTGGATTCCTTTGTTCTTGCGTACATATCTATTAGGTAGCAATTTTATTTTATTACTTGGTCATGTACGTAAAAGGCAAGTAAAAAAAAAGAGCACATTTGAGCCACGAGACTTTACACGCACACAAGCAATATATGCAATTTGATCAAAATGAACAAAAGATAATAATATGCTAACAATCTACAAGCATGTCTATTATTTTGATTACGTATGACAGTTAATGAGCCCAGTTAACCATTTTGTAACAATAATTATTGTTATTGTCTCATTGATTAGCTATTCGTTTATATACTTTTGTGCTGAGAGTTCATTCATTTCTTGCCAAGAAAGTTACAGGAAATAAATTTTTCAAATAAAATAAACGTAATCAAAATACAAATGTCATTATTCTTTTACATGGCAGAGAAAAATCCTTGTTATAGTAAAAGCTGTATATATTTTCATTTTTGAATAGACTGAAGCTACAGAAGAGTACGCGTCGAGTCCTACTGCCTGCATGCATACGGTCTTTTGACCTTTTTTCGCACGATTTTTACAACTAATTCGAAGAAAACAAGATCAAAAGACAAGAGATCTCCGTCACAACTTTGTCTATACAATTTTAATAGGTAATTACACATTTTCACTGATTATTGGAGTAAAAGTGAATTGCACAAATTTATACATTTTTGTGATCTTAATAATAAGAAAATAAGAGAAAAGGACAGATCCTCCTCGGGGAAAATGACACAAATACTTATTAAATTATTACAGATATACCTACATATACTTCTGGTTCAGGTTCATCCCAAATTATTATGTTAAATTATAGCGGTGTTAACCATAACAGAACTGGTTTATTTTGCTCGTAGATTGATATATGTAACAGGATTTTTTTAAAAATTTTGCCATTTACCCTTACCCTTACCCTCCTCCCCTCATTGTACTGTCACATAGAGAAAAAACGGAAGTTGTCATTGGGGTGCACAATTATTGTCTTATGTAAATGTTATAGTCTTGAGCCATAAATTCACTTTTTATACAAATTAAGTTTGAAGAAATTGAGATGAGATACAAAGGATAATCATTTTATATGAGGAAGAAGTTAAAGTTCAAGTGAAACAGAACATTTTAATGGTTTTATTCGCGTTCGTTCACCACGTCGTCACAAAGTTCATTTACAATTTGATGATTTTCTTTTTCTTTTTCTTAGTTTCATCTAATCTGTATACCTAAATTAGAGATAGGTAGTCAAGTGCATGCATATTAATGTTTCTATCTCACATTTACGCATAAATACGCAGCATCAGCAATAAACGCACAAACCAGATAAGATTACTTATTTTGATGAGTGTTTAGTTTATTTTTTTGCTTTATCAACGACATCCGCATGACTTTGTGAGTCAAGTGACTTTCTTCATTCATTTCAATTCAATCTTCCCTACGTACAGTTAATTTACCACTTATAAACGTGCACAGGTACGTACTTTGCTACGTAGATATGAGGTAGGTATATCAACATTTTGTCGTTCAGTTAAATGCGCTTATGGCGTTACCGACCGCTACACTGCTGCTATAAAACAATATTATATTGTAATACACATAGGTAATATCATAACATAACGATCTTGTCATAAAAGCTCATTTTGAATTATAAAATGATAGCGAAAGTTTTTTTGCTTCATTTTACAACAACTGTTGCTGCTACAGAAAAGCTGCAATGATAATAATTATTATTACTGTTATTACAATTACACGACGAGTTGTTATACATCCCTGAAAATTATGGGCTTTGATCTTCGACGCTGCAAAACAATGAAACAACCAGCATAGTAGTATAGTATGTAGGTATGCACTTTCCGTGTGTAGTATGTACATATTTTTTTTTAAATAATAATCACAAAATAAAGCAAAACTAACCAAAAAATAATGATTATTACATTATTTACACACAAAACGACTGCATCGACCGTAGCTGTTATACAAGATAGTAAGGAATTTGAACAAACCCCACGAAAACAAGATGACTTGTGACTCGACTACTTATGTGGTCAGTGGTCATGAATACACAAAGGATGATATGATGTGGTGCATAATTATGAGTGCAGCGGTCCGTCGTTCATCGGTTGCTCGTCAAGAATTTATTACCGCAAAGCACAAATCTGCAATAACAGATAAGTAGAAATATCATAATAATTTATCATCGTCAAACCACTCTACTAGCTTACTTTACTCGTCGTCGTCGGTCGTGTGTCTTTGACCCACACACATGGTAAAATAGACAACATGGCGTCTCCACTTATACTTACGTCATGGTACGTATCTTCATCTTGTTTTGCAGAGCTGTCGGCTGCATAACAATTATTGTTGTCGCAGGCAGATCAATGATCTTATTAAGAAAACGGAAATGATGTGGTATGGGGTGAGGGCTACATATGGTAGATGCCAATGCAAATACATATAATGCGTACCCAGGCGAATGTAAGATTGCAAGAAGGGAAAGAAAAAGGCGATAAATTCCAATTGTGTGAAAAGCGGGGATTCCAATTAAAATAACGCATTTTGGTTTTCAAGAAGAAGATAAAAAGTGTATTCACGTAATAATATTGCAGTCTATGCACAACAATTAGAAGACAAATTTGTTTCGCATTGTTTGCTTTTGGGGATTATGTGGATCCATTCATAGGTTATAATGAATTATGATAAAGAGGGATGAAATGGAAAGTGATAAAGGGTAGTTAAATGGGGATCGCCCATACAACCAAGCAAGTTGATTTGCTCCTGGCCACGTTTTTTTTGGTAAGTTTATTCAACACACAAGTTTGTAGCATTGAACCAGCCGCAGCAGCAGCAGAAGCCACGATGAAAACCTCATGTTCTTTCATGCAACGCCAACAAGTTAACAAACAAACTTTCCTGATTCTGACCTACATTACATTTCAAAAGTTTTACCAGCAAAAATGCATCCAAATATTCAAAGGGAAACTCTCAGTTAATACTGCTATATATTATTTGTTGTATTTTATATTGTTATTAGTGCTCTGCTGTTGCTACATGCAGGCGCAATGCACTTTAGGCTAATTTGTGGGGTATGGAATGCAGGTGAATTGCAGAGAGGTAACATAATAATAATTTATGAACGTTGCTACATCGTTTTAAAATCAACAAAGTACCGGCACCGCTGGTGCATATAAAAATAAATACGTACCCCTTGAATTACAAAAAAAAAACTAATTAAGTTACGCTGCGATGTACANGAACGTTGCTACATCGTTTTAAAATCAACAAAGTACCGGCACCGCTGGTGCATATAAAAATAAATACGTACCCCTTGAATTACAAAAAAAAAACTAATTAAGTTACGCTGCGATGTACAAAAGCATGTAAGGTATTACAAGGTATTCTGCTGAATGAATGAAAGCAGTGGTTGTAAATTTACCAATTAGTGTAATAATTTAACTTCAATATGAATACCTGTAGCTCAGCTGCTTGATATACAAGACAGGTACAGGCATTATACGTATTGCGTATGGATCCATATGCCTAATCAACCCAGTTATATATATTTATTTGTTTTTTTTTTTGCTTTTGAAACTCAGAGTAAGAGTCTTGCATATTATTATATTGTTTAATCAGTATCCTGTATCAATTTGGCATGCACTGCAAGCCTGATGTTTTTGAACTTGAATTTAAATCTATGTACTTTTTTTTGCAGATTCCCTGCTGCTGTTTAAAGAAACTTTCTTTTTGCGTTTTGAAAATAAAATCAAAAGTTTTTATAAGATTTCTTGTTAAAAAAAATTCAATTTCTGTTTATAATTTTTTATATAAAAATGTCTACGTTTTGACCACTATGAATATAAATGAATTCATCTACATGTGTATATTTTTACAGTTTTTAATATATTAAGTCATTAAATTAAGTAAGTGTTTATCTCCGAAATAATGAAGAGAGAACTCGTACATTTAAAACGAAATTTTTGAACTAAAAATGCTATCCGAATTGATAAAATGATTTACTTTACTCTGTCGAGTTCAGAGGTTTATATCTCCAATAAATGCACCTCTTTTCATATTGCATTTCATTAAATAGTGTTGAAATGATAATGAAATCACATTGTAATAAAATATATTTCCATTTTTGTTGAAATGATGAACATAAAATATATTCTTTCACTGTTGACTGTGTCGCCGAGGAACTTTACTCTTGAACATTCAACTGACAAGGTAAGGCATGCAAATACCTAAATATACATCCTACTTTTACCTCACTAAGGAAAGAACTTCATAGGTGGTAATGGTAATACACCATGCATGTTACCTTTCATCATGTTCATGGCGATAAGGAGGATAGATAACGCTCCCTTCATCTTCAACACCTACTAAACACTCTGTCAAGAAGTATATATTTGCATTTTTATCGTCAAGCCCGTAGTAAAGGATTCAAACCGTGACCTTTACCTCTTCCCATTCATGGAGTCGTCAACCGTAAAATATTAAACATTTTAAATTTTAATACTATAACTTTTCTTAATATTTGTATCATGCCCTAATTAACTGTAGTATATAATCTTAGCCGATACAAAAAATATATACTTTCTTTTGACTGCACAAAAAAAACAAATATACTTTTTCATTTATTTATTTTTTATTCATTTTTTATTTTTTCTGTATAAAATAACCAATTTCACTGTTGGTTTATTAAAAATGGACTTGATACAATATAAGCTTCCTCAACAAGAGGAAAAAAATGCCACTAAGTTTATAAAAAAAAAATATATAAGCAGGTTCACATTTCAACTTGAAAACGACAATGAGCGTGAAAGGACACATTGTTATGTTAAGTTATTTTGAACAAAGCGTATGCATAAACCCACACACGTCATACGTTGAACTTATGCTTATCATAATGAGCATTTTAAGTAAATATATTATGCTGTTTTCTCCAATTGTGATTTACTCGATACGTTCGTGTTGGCATACTGCAGTGATTTCAGAGACTCAAGACGAATGAGATGTAAAGATGACAGTCGTATAAAATCTTTTCTATATGCAGCCACCACAAAATGAACAAGTTCCCAGTCACAAGCCAGTAAAAATACAATACACACTAAAAGCAAGCATGTATCCGGTGCAAGTGCAGAAATAGACACAATTTTGTAAAAAAAAATGTATACATATATACATACGTACGATGAAAGCATCGTCAAAATATTTCCCATAAGGTGCCGTAAATATGATGATGATTGATGATGTGACCTTTATAAAAGTGAGTACAAAAGGTGAATGCATTTTTCCAAATGTGCACAAATTACTTTGGTATTTTTTTTGTATTTAAATACTAATTGCGACTAACCACAGCAGCAGAACAAAACCAGATTAGGCTTTCATGCTTTAACAACAATATTGTACATTGCATTGCAGTGAATGAATTTTGTAATCCCTACTTAACGAACTATATACAAATAATATACATATCATATAATAATGATGCTATATACTTATATTAAAGTTCTTAAAACGCACAATTTACCATACTCATGTGCAATTTAATGAAGCCAAGGTTGACTGATCATAACTGCAACCGACAACCACCGCACTGCCACCACAAAATAAACTTGTTTACAATGACAGAGAAAGAGGAAAAGCGGATGTTATATTGTCGTCATATTCTTCTTCTTATTGTTTCCCCTCTGCTCTTCAATGCAATTTACAATTATGGGTAAATAAAGTCAACATAAAGAAAAATCATTTTCTGTTTCCATATTTTGTACCAATTCACCACAAATCATGTACAAACCTACAAATCTAAAGACTGAGAGCGGTCATGATGATGATGACTAATTGCTACGTCGTCCGCCTACCTGGTATATTATGCTCTTAATGATTAAGTTAAGTTTATGATTATGGTATTTATTTCTTCTCTCAAGTAAACTCGGTCGCTTGCCTCAAAATAGTCGGAAGGAAAATTGCACGTCCTTAAAGGACAACGGACGCACAACCTACAATAGAATGTGAATGAACGACAGTAGTCACTCATCGTCATGTATCATTATTCCTCCCCTATCATAATAATAACAACAATTAAGACACATTTTTATTGCAAAAACCACAACAAGAAATATACATATGCATTTACACAAACGTATTCCTTTTCATTCAAAAAACATATTATTCATTAAATTAATTAATTAAAAAAAGTAAAAGCTCATTTGCTTTAATTAGTGCGATGCGAAATACGAATACTAGAAGCAGAGAAAATGTTCTTCTTGGCACATAACAAAAAATGTGTGACACAATGACAGACTTCAATCTCATTTGTTTTAATTAGTGCGATGCGAAATACGAATACTAGAAGCAGAGAAAATCTTCTTCTTGGCACATAACAAAAAATGTGTGACACAATGACAGACTTCAAGTTGTAATGAATGTATTAGTGTAGCTACTACATACATACAGCTGGTAGCTCATAAAACCAGAGGAGTAGGGGAACAAGTGACAGTGACAATAATGCAGTATATAGTAGGTAGTTGAACTTGAAAAGTGAACCCATTCAGTTACGTTTATAATCGCCGATCTTGCAATTATGATAGATAGAGTCATTTAGATGTGACGGGATTTTAAATTCGATTTAAATCTTACAACTTGTAAATTACAAGCAGTCTAACTGTTATGTTGATAAAATATCAGGTAACATACATCTAAAGTATATAGGGTCCATTACCCTCCTTATAATCTTCTATAATCAAACTTTGTTGACAAAAAAACAATTTTTTTTACTGAAAAACGAAAGAAAATCTTCCCTTCCCCTTTTTCATTTAATCAAGAGGAACGACCGCATTCTTGTAATAAATCAAAATGGATGCAAAGATAAGTTAAATTTTTTTAGCCGGGGAGCACTACACGCATCATGACATTCATGATAAAAAATGGTTCTTAATAAGAACTTCTTATTCAATTACCATCTTTGCATTGCAACTACTACTGCTGCTGCTGTCGTCGTATACGACTCTAACTTTGAGGCTATATATGACACCTCTGCTATTATGTATACTACTTTTTGCTACTTTTATCATTTAGACAAGTTATAAAATGAACACTTGACTACACAATATTAGGTACAATAGGTGGTACTTATAATAACACGTTTAAAATGCTTTTAATATAATATTCATTTGCAGGTATTTATTGAAAAATGAAATTGTAACTTATTTCACCTGCAAGATGACATGTATGATACTATTATTATGATGATGATGATTTGATAAAAATAAAAACATCAACAGCCAAAAATTGGTTAAAAAGTTCACACACACAAAACACAACTGTTTAAATAGCCATTGGCTGGCTATCATCATCATAATCATATTATCATCCAATGTTGCTCTGCTGCCATATTGCTGCTCTCCCACTTTCATCAAATGCAACGTATACACTGCCACTTTTATAATTATTATAAATTGCCAGATTTTTTTACAACAATTTTGTGGCCATGTCTTATGTGTAATATGTGAGCATATTATGTGTTGTGCACGCTAATGAATGATGATTATGATTACGTTGAGGCGATGAACGTTGAGGTAGAATGGTGTGAAACGTCTTTCATTCTTCCCCTTTTTTTATTTGTTAATTCAGACATACATACCGGATCTAAATTAATTTTTGAAAGTTTTTGCTCGTTTTGTTATTATTATTCTTATATTATACATTTTACTTAATCTTCCATGTTTTTTGTAAGTGAATTTTATACTTTGTGTTTTTTATGATTAGATATTTTTTCTTGTGTACATGTCACGTGTTAATCAACCGTACAACCACCATATAGCCATATTTGTTCTCTAATTTTTAAGTCAACAAGATACTTGGTTGCATGCTGATCATGACGAGCATGGTCAAAATGAAAGGGGATGTTCATAGGTATATTTTTTATTATGGGATGTGTATTGTATAGTATACAGGCTATAGGTGTATAGGAAAATATGCATTTATAATTATCTTAAATGAATTAGAAGACAGAACAGTGAGAGAAAATAATTTTTAACAAGGTTGTTTTTTTATTATTCTCCTCAAATTGTACATTTTTTTCTGCTTTGGTTTATAATTTGAGAAATCATCGTAATATTTTAATTTTATTAGTCTGCTCTCTTAATAATGTCTATATACATATTATATGCATAGAAATTATTTGCCAAAATACAAAAATAATGTATTTTTCAAGCATTCCTGTTTTTATGAATGATAACAATATATTATTTATATGGTTTTCTTCACTTATTTTTTTTTCGTCTTAATTTAACAACATATTTAAAAGAAAGTAATTTATGGGGATGCAATTTAGCTCACATATTATTTTTGTTGTGTAAAATGTAATGTAATATGAACACTCATACATGAATATCCTGTGCATATACGAATGCTCTACTCAACTAACTCATTTTCATTTTGAAATGGGATTTGTAGTTTTTGTTGTAAATTTAAGCCCCATTAACAATGTATCTAGTTTCCCTTCTTGAATTGCCTGGCACATAGATCATCATACTCATACTCACACCACATCAGTACCCTGACTACTTTAAAATGATGATGAAAATAATAATAATAATGATGATGATGAGTGTATGAGTAAATAGTATTAAAAAATTATGTAGTAAATACTCGTTTTAATTTTTTAAGAAGAAATATATATAATATCACTGTGCTATATTGCACGGTAAAGGATCCCAGAGGAATGTACAAGAATTTCATATACATTTTTAAAAAAGAGAAAAAAAGTGTTTTACTGACTGACTGACTGTGAGAGATGATGAGAAAGATATGAATGAGCCAAGTTCAATGTTACAGTTTATAGACACATAAAATGCTATAGGTGGTGTGGTGGGTTTATGGTTGGTGCTACGCTACTGCTGACCATACTATAATAAATTGAAACACATAAACAGCAGGGGAAGGGAACAGAAAAGGAAATTTTTTTTAGTTGCGAATTTGGATTTGTTTCATTATTATTACGATTATGATGAATAGCGCAGGGTGCTGCTGCACAAGTGTGTATATTGTAGTATGTAGGTACTACGTGTTTTGTCTGTCACTATCGCTCTCTCTCTTGCTCCTGTTCTGCTCATTGATGAAGAGTAAAACATTTAAAATGAGAGAGAATGTTGTTAATTTTTTCATGATATTTACGCAAAATGGGCATATAGGTATATAATATTGCAGTGCGCCATACATATCTACTCAAAACAGAGCAAGACAACGATGGAATACTGATGATTACGAAGAGAGAAAAAATGTAGGCATGGTATGTGTGCTATGCAGCGAGTGCCTTACTCCCTTCCTTTGTGCAAATCAAGATGGCTTGGTTGTAGGAGAAAAGGGGATTTTTTTTACTTGTTGAGCACCTGAGCATACCTGGGTACTGAGTAGGATGCCTTGTTCGTGTTGTGAGGTGCATATTATGCACATATAACTGTATGATTTGGTATCCTTTTGTATGTGACCTAAACAGGTTTTCGAACTTGAGCCTCCTCAGCTCGCACATTTTAAAGGGCGCGTCACTACGTTAAAAGCTTCAGTGTTCAGCCAGCATCAGACGAAGAGCTCATCCTCTCTCTAGAATCTATTCTACCAACTTGCTTTAAAAGCAAAAGTTATCGGAATCATCCGAAATTATTTTGTCGGTGAACGTGTAACCGAAGTTCAATTTTATAATCATGAAGGCAGTGATGAGTGTTGTGGCCATTGCTTTTGGCCTTGTTGGATTGGCTGTTGCAGGAACCAAGCAACACGCCGCTACATCCACTACCGGTGAAATGACCGATCCTTCCGGAAACTGGGCTACCGCCAGACAAGGAGGACATGGCGGAGGATGGGTACGAAAATTTTAGAAACGCAAAAAAGAAGAAGTTTTTAGTGAACTTGAGTGATTTTTTAAAGTGAAATTTGTGAACAGAAAAGTTAATTTAGTTGTTATTGTTATCATATCATTAGGGTTGGGGATATGATGTCAGCACTGGACTTGTCTTTGTTGGACTCCCACTCTTGCTCCTCATCCCCCTTCTTTTCTGTCTCCCATACCTTCTTCACGGACATGGGCATCATGGAGGTCACGGAGGTGGTCACGCAGTTGGTCACGGAGGCGGATATGGAGCTGGTGGTTATGGCCGCTCTGATTCTGGCTCTGCTGCTTCTGCCACTATCCAAAGGAGGACCGATCAACTTACTCAACAAATCTTGCCAAAATTGTAAATGATGTAAGTTTTTATTTTCGGGCACGGCTAGGGATCTTTAGGAACTTGGCACTGCATATATACACTCATTCTAGTAGGAAACACACGCAGCCTGTAAGCTTGGCAGAGGGAAAGCTTGAAAGAGAAAGTTCTAATGCGAAACATTTAATATCATCTATTTCTTTGCTATTACAGTAGATCTTTAGGCCCATGCACAAACATAAGTCACTATTTAGATCCTATTTTCCTAACTCTTTTTGTTTTGCTTCCCATTTCTCACAGGGTCGAGTTCATTAGCGCCAATTTGTAAATTATTCTAAAAACATATACTACGCAATTTGACCTACCGACTTGATGGGGACAACAAAACTGCTCCTTCATACATTTGCGTGAGACATACCTAGTATCTAATTGGACAAGACAGATATTATGGAAAATTTTATACCAAAAAACCACATCGTGTGTGCCACATTCCAAAAATTTAACCTTGACGGTTTTCAAAATTAATCTTGACACAAGATAAGAGGAACATTTGGAGGATCAGGACATAATTGGCTACTTAAATATACATACTACTTTAAGCTACTACATTACTTATACACTACACAAAACTTGGATTTAGGAAACTAGTCGGACCGGACAATGTAATCAAATCAGACATACACAAATATACAGTACGAAAAAAATAACTTTAAAAAAAAATTTGGTTCTACAAATTCAAATTCAAAACGCTTAGTAGAAAAAAATACTATAGCCGTACAGTATTCATTTACGGTCTTAACTTGTCTAACACTTTACCTTTCTCCAAAAGACGAATCAAAAATTATGAAAAAAGAGATTTATTTTTTGACGTAAATCTCAGACTTACAAATTAGACTTTCTCCCAAGAAAAAATATAAGCAGCAGAACACACTTGAAAAAATCTGCCCTTCTTTTCCCTTGTAACTTACCAAACCAAAAACAAAAAAATACCAAAGAGAAGCTATAATAAGTTTTTATAGGCTAACTGACAGCTCTAGACACAAAAAACCAATAGATTTTTTTTGACAAAATCAAATGACAAAAAATATTACCAACGGAAACTAAAAAAAAACCGGACAAAATTTTTCCCCAAAGGAAAATCCAAAATTACGTAGCAGTTGACTGCAAAACGGACGACTACTCGACATACTTATGTAATTAAGATATAATGACGATTAGTCTTTCACAGTTTAGCAGCTCCTCTAAAAGAAAGAGGATGAAGAAGAGCCAAAAAGTGTACTCTTGTGGCTACCTTTTTTTCAATCTTTTATTCCTTTTTGTTGTTATTGCTGTTTGTTAAATAATTTGTAAAATTTTTGAGCTATATATACATTACCAAAAGAGAAATGATGTGCAAAAATAGAAAAAATGATAATTAAAATGCAACAATATTTGCTATTTTTATATAAAAAAAAATTATTGTGTTTCATGCGTGATGGGTGTGTTTTTATGATGCATTCATGATTTTTAGTTTCAGCTCTAGAAGCTAGTTTTAAATACACACACAAATTATACAAAAAGTAGGTAGGTAGGTACATTGAAAATTATATTATACCTATGTATAAAATGAGAGTGCAAGTTAAGGTGCTTATTAGAGTAATCATCATCACGAAAAAAAAGAGAAAGAAAAAAATTAAATGATATTTTTAGGTACACAATAGTACATTGTAAACACATTGTGGCTCTCCATATTTTACAGAGCATAAAATGATACATCTTTTGAAACAGTATAAAGCATCATCATTATAAAGATGAGAAGTTGATATTTTTAGGTACACAATAGTACATTGTAAACACATTGTGGCTCTCCATATTTTACAGAGCATAAAATGATACATCTTTTGAAACAGTATAAAGCATCATCATTATAAGATGAGAAGGAGAAGTGTTTTCTCTGTTTATTGTTTGGGCATGCGCGTGTGCGTGTACATGTGTGTGTGTAATTAACCCAGTGTATTATATTCATAAATGAGGTGATGGTTCCACATGTTGATTATCTGCCGTAATCATATACATATGTACGTATACCTATACAAGAGGTTTTTTAATGGTGATGATCAGAGTAATAATGCGTTTTATTATTTTCATTGCATCTCATTATTCCGAGAGTAAAAACAAACATGCATGGATGTATAACAAAATTCGGAAAGAAAAATAAATTTTTCATTAGTTTCTTATGAACTCTTTTAATATATGGTTTATTTCTCCCATCCAACCTGGTCCTGGGAGTTTTTTAAATTATACATCATAAATGATGCGGGATATATTTACGATGTAGGATGAGAAGCTTGTAAAACAATAAGGAGTTATTGTGAAGCACTTCACCGCAGCAATAGCAATCGAAAGTTACTAGGACCAACCCATCATTCAGTATGGTGAGGATGGATTGAGTACATATATCAATAACAACTGATTTTGAAATGTAAAAAGGAGAGTTAACTTTATCATAATCATTGAATTGTAATTTATTAAATAAAATAATTTGTAAGATAAAAATTAACAGATTGTGTAATTGGGTTTAATAATAATTCGGTTTTTTATTTCAAATTTGTGTTGTTTATAGTAGTACCCCGTTAATTAAATTCAGGAGGATACGAAGGAGAGATCTATGTAACTGTTACGGAGAGATCTTGGTTTTGCAGTAAAAAACGGGTGCTCAGTGTTTATTACTGTATAGATTTGTGAAGTAGAACAGTGAGCAGACTACCAATTAATGAGGAATTTTTAAAAAATAAATCAAACTTGGGTAGGTAGGTATGTATACCTGAAAAATTATTATTAATTAATTTACATAAGTATCGCAGACTATGTATAGTATGCATACTATGCATACATAAATAACTACATAACCCTTCTGATTGAATTTCATGCAAGTTTGCATACTCATATTATAAAAATAACAATTTTAATTTAATAGCAATAATCAATTATTGATTATAATACGTTGAACCAGAAATAAGGTAGATAGCTCAATCCGATGCAACGATTAAAAACTTTCCTAGTAGCTTTTGACCTTCAGATATTTTTATCAAACTGTCCATGTCAAAAATAAATTAAATGTGGAAACCGGATCTTAGGTGCTTTTTTGCTAAACCACGCATTTGGGAAAAATAAATTTCGTGCATATGTACATGTATATAAAATATTGAGAACACTTTCCATGAAACCTCTATTGTGCAACCACATTTCTCATGACGAACCCTTCATTTTTTTGCTACTATATGACCAAAGTTTAACTCAAAACAAGGCTAAATTTTAAATTAGGTTTTGTAAAACTTACACAACAAAACGGCAACTAGGAAGGAGAGATTGATCTAACCGGTAAAACTTTTATATATGCATGGCTACATGAAATGCGCAAATAAAAGTTACATTTTGTGCAAAGAACATTCTTCTACTAACCAAGTAAATTAATTCTAAAACATTTATATTTATCTATATTTTAATTGAATATTAAATAAACTTACAGGCAAACAGATATTTTAGTGTCCAACTACGTTGATGACTTGAGTGAACAACAACAGAACGCTTTACGCGCTGAGGTTGTAAAGACAAACAAAACGGAAAACTAGACCACAAATAAATACTGGAAAAAACATAATTGTCTAAAATAATTTAAAAAGCAAAACATTTACTTCATATACATATATTACCTTCATCTTTCAAAAAGTTTCTTGACAGATTTTTTAATTTAAATTAATTTTTATACATACAGCTTTCGGGAAATTTGAAATAGATTCTACCAATCAATATGACTTCGAACAAGTTAATTATGATGTCATACGATCTGCATGGTCGTCTATTTTCATACATGTTTCCACTTCCCATAAAGGCCAGCAAAAGTACTCGTCATCTTATCTGTAACACCTCTCCGCTCAAATCACTACTTCCTTGGATGTCAATGATGCTGGTTTTACTAATTTCAGGATTTGGAGCCTCTCTCTACTTGATTGTGTCTGAACTCTTTCAAAGAAGAAAATTTATTAGCATTTTAAATTTTATCATTTTTATTTTAGCATGCTCCATGTATTGGGCCACGTATACTCTCAACATTATCACATATTGGTATGCGACTGAAGCTGTGATTGGAACTAACCGATTAATGACTTTGGAAAAAATCATGTCGAAAAGTAAGTTTATGATGAAATAAAAATATTTAAAAATAAGCATTACTAAATACGTTTCATTTAACAATTTTCCTAATAAATAATTTTTGTATCTAATTTCTTCCATAGAATTTCCGAATCAAGCTAAAATACCCAACAGGAAACTGGACATTCGTGGACTCGTGGCTCTAAGTGAAGTCATTTTTGCGTCAAGTTGCCCCTTTACATTTACTTTAATGGGAATTTTCGTTGACATTGATCCAGCCTACTTTATACTCCAAGACGTGCTCCCTGACGTCACTCAATGGACAGTAAGCACTATACTCGCTTGTCTTCTAATACGGACCTGCGTGTTAGTCATCGGAGCTTTAGAAGTCGCCAGATCCTTAAGTTTAGCAATAGCTTTTTTCATAGCCGGCCTGGAAATTTACACGAACATTTTAAGAATTTTATTACAAATTAATCGCCGCTCCTTTATGATTTTCTACCCACAACTCCGCATAGCCCATTATACTTTTCAAGAATATGTTAATCAATTCATGGCTTGTGGACTATGCGCATCCTTTTTAGTTTTAGTCTGCCTTCTTTGGTTTACTATTAGAAGTTATGGAAGGATTCATTGGTTTATTTACGTGGGATTCGTGACTGTCGTCGCGTTTCTTATTGTAGCGACTTTGCTTTGTTTTCCAAGGGTTGTTCAGTTGTATGAGGTTACAAATTCTTTGGTGAAAAAGTGGAAACTGTTGTCCAGCACTAGATGGGATATCAGAAGGGTTGGCAAACGAGAAGGAAGAGCACAAGCGCCTGTGTACTTCTCTTTCCATTTTTTCTTTACTTTTAAGAGGTCATCATTGATAAGATTTTACTCGACTGTTATGGAGTATTGGCTCACATCTGTGATTCTTATCGTCTTTTAAAGTTTTATCCCAATTTTCCCAGTTATCTAGCCATACACAAATCGCAATATCGCAGTCGCACGATCAGCTACTAGACATCTATCTATACTGAAATATGAATACGACTTGACTTAAGAAATAAGTTATAGCATTTAAAACTTACTAAAACAGATCTCTCATAATATTGTACCTGTACATCTTTAACTTTGTGTATTTAAAGCAATTAAACAAAGTGTAAAATCTCAAAGTACATTTGACAATGTTTACGATTTTGCACTATAGTTGTCAAGGTCAAGATTTAAAAAAATGCTACAAACTTTAATAAAACCAGACAAAAAACATCTGTATAAGTAAAAATAAAGTAAACAAGTTACCGATTTAGAAGCCGAATGAAAAGTGAATAAAAATGTTTATCTTCTAACTTACTCCATCATTTGCTAATTTGTAAATATTTCAATCGATGTGTTTGTAAAATATAAAACATCATTCGTTCAGTTATAATTGTAAGAAAAATTTAATATCAAACCGAAATCCACCAACTATTTATTTTGACAAGCCAAGGTTTCCCGAAAACTTACAAAATGATTTACTGTCCATAACTTCAAGGCTACAATAATTATTCAAAATTAACACCAAGTAATGTAACTGAATCTGATAGTTTGATCAGTATGTGACGTGCAACGTGACGTTTATGATCAGATCACATACATCCCGAATCTTAAAAAAATACTGTAGTTTTTAATGCTTCACTTCACACTCACCGAAAAAAAAAATTCTCTAGAGCTGAAACTGTTATTTATAAAAATGTTTGTTTTTCTTTAAATAGTTTGGTGATACTGTGTAAAGTACATAATATGTCAATGTACACTGTTTTTCAATTGCCTTTAAGAAATATTGTTGGTTACAAAATAAGGTGACGAAAATAAAATAACGTTTGTGGTGAAAGGAAATGAGCTCAATGGTGAATGCTAACATAAGACCTGGAATGGAATATGTGCATATTATCATTTCAACATCTATTAAAGGAGACAGAATGATTTGAGTGACAGGATAGTATGTGGAGAAGCCTTTCCAAATTCGTAAATAACTCTTGCCACGTGCGTGCGCGCAGAACGGAACGGAAAAGTTTTCATGGAAAGATTTTGAACAAAAAGGTTTATGGAAATTTCCAAGTGTCAGCAAAACTCAATTATAACATAGCGTACATATACATCACATGCAGTGCGACATTTTTTATGTTTTATCTCTTTCTCCATCGCCTTGATTGATGGATATTTTACGGCATGTGAATGTTAAGTTCGTTTTGTACGCATTTTACACGTATGGAAAGCACAAGTTGGTTTATACAAATAGCATGACTTCAGGTTTACATGATTTTAAGTGGCAGATAATGACAGAAGCATTATAGCATATCATGTGTTTGTGATCATTCCTGGGTTGTAAGGCCAAGAAGTGATGATTTGTTATGGTAACCGTACTGCATAAAAATTTACGGTGGAATGTTTAAAATGAGGTGTGATGGTGAATTAATTATTCAAAGGACCACGTTAGTTAAGCTAACGACTCTTTAACGGATTAGATTTAACTTTCTACTTCAATAAGACTATTAAAATGGCTTGGTAGCAAATGAGGTCAAAATGATAAAATAAATGGCAAGTTGGTGCACAATTAAAAAAGGTAGTGTACTTAAAATTACTTTATTTCTCTCACACAATTAACTTATTTTCTGTGTGGAGTTGTAGGTCAAAATTATTGTATTACAAGTCGGAGAAAATATGTGAATATCAAAAAAATGGTGCAGCTTGCTCTGCTACTTGATAAAAACTGGGCAAAGAGGCATGGGTGCCTCTCTGTTTTATAACTAAAAATCACAAAGACGATTGCT
>JAHZNC010005774.1:0-15236 GCA_027744095.1 Zhuqinia jingwanae | reverse complement strand
TAAACTGGAAAGCTTGTCAAATTTCAAAAAATAAAAAATGGCAAGTAAAAATTCCATGCACTTTGCATACAAAACAAATTATTTCAATATAGCTGCAGCTGGCTGCTGCTAAAGGCAATGTGCATTTAAGTGCGTGTTTGATCACTTAATAGTAAAATGGCGTGACGTATGACGCATTTTTATTTTTTTTGCTTTGCAGTATTTGTCAGCTCAGTCAAAACAACTATTATCGTCTGATGAGTAGTAGAGTATTATTTTATGAATCTTTTATGACCCATTAACATGACATATTATCGATAATAGTGGAATTTTTATTGTTACTACCATCATAGGATATCCTATGACGGTTATGGCAAAGTTTTATTACGGGACAACCACTATTATTATGCTGTGTGAAGATATGGTGGTGGCTAAAAAGGAATTCAGACCCATCAGAACAAGTCAATATTGTCAATATGTTTGTGACAGAGAAATAATTAGATGACAATTACTATAAAAACCCCAGTCATGTTCCTCTTCCTTTTCAATCTACAATAATCCCAATCCAATTGGTATTTACCAAGTTTGAAATTCGATAGCATTTCAAAAATAAATAATAGCTACTGCTACTATTGTCCTATTAAGCATATTATGAACTATAACACTTCAAATCACATTAATTATTAAGCATCCCAATTAAAAACGAACAAAATAGAATCCTTTTGGACTTGACAACTTTACAGTGCCCCCTGATCCTTGATCCACTTTGTGTATAAAAAAAAACTACGAGTCATCATCATCAGTACACCACAAGATGGCAACAATCAACAGAGTTGAAATAATCAAAAAGATATAATGGAAATTATTATGATTGAGATATGATCATATAGTATGGCTATGGATCTGCATCATTGTCATTATTGACAACAAGCGAATATGCTAACCCTTCACTTTTGAACCCTACTACCACCTTGCTTTTTTCTTGGTCTTCTACATATATGCACAACATTCCACATGTAAACAATGATAACTGATTGTCACGAATCCCTTTAAAATTACACTCATATAGTCATTCAACAATAATCTAACCCAACATTCGACCAAGTCTGCCTACACTTTCCAACAAACTGCGCAGTAAAGGTGTAAGACAATGATCCCGTTTTTTTCTGACGTTTACGTGCTAGGCAACGCAAAAGGGTGGCTTGACACTTGGGAAATGCAATATTAAACTCTACTCACCAGAAAGGCTCTCTTCCCCAACGGATTTTGGTGTTGATGTCATATTGTCAACGACGTATTTCCAATCAAGATGACCAAATGGACAACAAAGGTTTCTATTTCTTCTTCTTTTTAATGTGTACTTTGCTAACCAGGCACAACAAAAGTAAACAATAACAACAAAATAACAACTGGTTTATGTGTGTATGTGTGTGCTGCTGCAAAAAGGAAAGAAAAAAAAATTGTTCGCAGGCAGTTTGGTTTTCCTATCAGCAGAGCAACAACAAAAATAAGAGCAGATGAAGTCCAAGTCCAGCAGGCAGCAGAGCAGAGCAACAGAGAGTGTGTGTTCGCTGATGTTGTGTTGGGTTTTGAGGTTGGAGTGTGAGAGGCACTCTGTCTATCTGGCTAACTTTTTAAAGCGTTTCTGGTGCGCTCCTTCTTCTGAGAAGCCAAAAACAGTATTATATAGCATATACAAGTAGAATATCAACATTCAAAACAACAACAGACAGCAACAGCAGTTTTTTAATAGTATATACTAACTAACGTACTACAACTACTGCCACTACTACGTAGAATTTTTTTTTGAACATGTACAACAATGTACATACATGTAGCACTATGAGCTATGAACACATTATGTGTTGTTTATATTGTGCCATATGAGCAGTAGTGGTGGTGTTGTTGATAACTGAAATATTTTTAAATATATTTACAAAGGTGGTATTATAGTCAGTCAAGGCAAATACCTTATATAAGTGACAAAAGCACGTATATTTGTTGCTATCCAAAGCATATCCATATCCTTTTACATAAGTGCTCTAGCTATTTATTTAGAAGCCCTAAGAATTATACCTCTTATATAAGCGGAAGGTGCTTACGACCATACTTCATACACAAGGAAAGCAATTTATATATGTACAGAACGGGGCCAGCGTGCATTAACTGGTAAATGCTAGTGAAAACTTTAAAACGTTACATCTTCCTAGGTCATCGGTAGTAAATGTCTAAACAACATTAAAGTTTATAAATATGCAATAAAAAGTTTGTTACTCCTTAACAAAACTTTTTACTTTTAATTTAAAGTAATTTTTAATTAATTTACTGCTTAAATTTTTTAAGCGCCCGCCGTCATTTTCCCCTGTAGGCTTCTGTATAAGTGACAAAAGCGATTATTGTAGTGCTCTGAGAGCAACTATACAAATGCTTTTGTAAAGAGTAGTTGCCTTGACTGAAAGTGAGGTGTAAGCAATGCTCTTGCTTTGCGATTAAATGGTATGATATTATTTCATTGTGGATATACATTTTTATGTACATTTTTATATAAAGCTAAAGCTCCCTATATAAAATGATATACCTACGTACATACATATTTTTATATAGGAAGCTTTAGCTTTATAGAAAAATGTATATAAAAAACGTACCATTCTTATGCAATGCAACAAAGGCAGCAGCAGCATCGCAAAAATGTATCCGCCAGTATATTATAACATAACTTATAGCATAGTAAAGTAATATTTATACCTGACTGCGCTGCGCTTCTGCTACTGGGAATCAATGCACTGCAGGCAGAGAGCAGCAGCGTTTCAGTGCTGTCATGGACTCTGGGTTGGATTTATTTGTACACTCATTGCTTGATATAACTCATGCTATGCTATAATTTGTAGATGATATATAGTCTGTGTAGTAAATGATTGGTTTAGATCAGTCTAGTATTAAAATTCTACATGTGGCATCACCTGAATTTTTTTTTCAAATTGCATTACAAATAATACTTTGTATACTTATGTTCGTACAAACTTCTTTTTCATTTGATAAATTGTTATTGTGCACTCGTAAAAGATGACCTTGACGTTGCATTTCCATACATTTAAATACGTGATGTCAAGAAATCCATAAGCTTATCGGAGCAAAACGGTAAATTTCTACCAAACTACTTACTGAGTAAACCATGTGTCCTAGAATGAAATGAAAATGTTAAATGTGTTGCTTGGCACTGGTACCAGACTGGAAACAAGGTTAACAAGGGGCAACATAAGAGTAGTACATTATGTTTTTTACACAGCTATCTTTTTTTAAAGCAATAGAAGCTAACTTTTTGTATATTATACAGCTACATGATCAATGCAACTCTTTTTTTACTACTATCAGCTATAATATTTATTTTGATTACGACTGATACTACTAATCGTGTACACCTAAAATTTTACAAAAAATGTGTACATTGAACTATGCTGTTGTTTTAGATATATATGTATTTTTATGAACATAGATGTAAGCTGGTGGTGGTATGAAATGATATATACACCCGAGTGGATGCTTCAGAAAGACTATCGCGTGTACTAATTATTTTATGTGGATGAGCATATATACCCAATAAAATAAAATGCATAAACAAAAAAACACAAAATGCGTCCAAATCTGAATCCGGCATGTTTTCATTGATTTAAATAACAAACAAAGTAAACGTAAGTATTGTTTACTTAGATTGGGAGTCGGCTGTATCGTATGTATTTTTACCTCATATTCCATTACATTTATAGCATTGGTTGTCTCACACAAAATTATACAACGCAGGTCCTTATGATGTATTCTGTTAAAGTTTTCTTTGATTGTTGAACCATAGAAAGCAAGGTTGTTGCATTTTTCGTAGAATCATTATTTTCACCAAGATTTTTATGCTCTATTCGAATTTCGAATTAGTTCAGTTGTATACTCTATACTTTGTACATATGTACTCCCATGCATAAAATTTTGTGTTTTGAAAATCGACTTTGTATGCACCACATACAACAACATACCTAGAAAGCACAGGTCATCTTTTCTTTTGTAAATATTAAAACACTTTTCATTCATTCTTGTCATTGTTCAGCACATCTTCTAGCTGATTTTTAGACTTGAAGATTTTGCATAACCGACGATGCTTTATTGACGACAACACAGTATTAGTATAGGTATTTAGGTATAATAATATGCATGGTATATGTAAAATGTACTGTACCATCTTATCTTTTCTACAAGACTACAAGAAATTGCTCATTGGACTTTTTGGTTTTTTCAAAGCCTTCTTCATAATCGGATGTCGTATATTATGTGATGTGTGGAATATAATACCTACTTACGTCGTTTCTGGGCAATTACTATTCTGAGCTACCTCACATAGCACTCAAATCACATTCCCATTCCCCAACGTTTTTAGCAGATTAAATTATCAGTTATTTTCTAATGATTCCCAGTTCGTTCTAATGGACATTTTAAATAAATACATCTCTGAGACTCGACAACGCTCTCATATATATATATAATAACATGATTTCCATCATCATTATTTCATGTCAAAAACTATGAGAACATGGACATGGAACGTCTTCCACTTATACCTAACTATAGCTGCATAGAGTAATTCACATGGAGACTTCGCTGTCACTACGTTGACAGGCTCTTTCTAACGCAATTTCCTTTTCAAAAAAGCTATATACTTAAATTTAGCGTTTTTGTAGCGCATCTGTATGCACATATATGTAGCATGATATGTGGTATCTTATAAGTTATATTAGACATAAGTTTATGACATGCTCTACTCGCTGTCTTGGTCTACACAATACAATCTTTCTTTCATTTCAAACTATTCAAAATTCATTTCATACGCAGAGCCATACGGAACCAATTGCAACTACACTTATGAATAATAATATGTAATGTCACATTACTAATGTGACTGCCTGTGACGAATGGGAACGGTAAGGGCTCGTCATGTCGTCATGGGAGATACATTACGCCATTGCAGGAGAGCCTTTTGACCAAGAATAAATATACTATAGATAGTGTTTATAGTGATGATGAAGGACGATGAAGAGTTTCCTCTTCCGTATGCCACCATTCGTGCGGTTAAATAAAAAATGAAATGAAAGTCGACTACACCAACCAACAACATAAGTGTGAAAATTTAGACGGATTTGGGATGGGGTTAGACCAGTGAGCAGTATAGTGTATGAGAAATGAGAACAATAAAAAAAAGTTGTTGCTGGTCCACACAATACATTCATATTGTGCAGTACACAAATCATATTTTCTCTATCTACAACCTAACAATACAAGTTGGATTTCGCATGGTTCTTCTTCTAGCTTATAGTTGGGTTTGGGTTGACTCCGAATGCGACAGTTATATCTAATTTGCCATTTTCATGATCTTTAAAAGCAAACAATTTTCATGCTTCCATCCACGTATGAATTTTTAAAGGGATGCAGATATTGCTGATGCTTTTGTGCTAATCTCATTTTTACTATCTTGTTTGTTTACAATTTACATCATAGTAGCTAAAAAATGTAGGCACAATAATAATATATGTGCATCGCAAATATCCTGCCCACATCTTGTTGCCACTGATTTTACAAGCTTTGGTTTAGGTTAGGTATACCAATTACCAATGTATGTTTTTTTTTACGACGCGACGCTCGAGTAGTGTCTGATCTTAAAAGGAACGTAATATTATATTGCTGCCTAATGAGAAAGGACAAATTAGGTATGCTCACTATGGGATTCATTTGTCTGAAAAAATGTAATAAATAACGGATCATGTTTTCAAAAAAAAAATTTTTTTTTGATGGAACAGCATCTTTGCTGAATTCAAGCTTACAGTACTATTTCATTAGGTTGTGTAATTTTAGAACTATAAGCTAAAAAAGACTGTTCAGTTCTCTAAATAACATACGAAAAATTTAGCTCCATAATATTCGGTAATTTTTTTTTTAGTAAAAAAATGAAAATACATGTATCGAAAATGATGTGATGATGTGTTTAGTATTAGTTCATATTTAGCATTAAAAAATTAGAATATAAGAGTATTTAGAAACATTGAGTGATAAAAATATTGGTACTGCATTTGCATGTTCCAAACATTTTCCATAAAATGATAATTGAAATCATGGATTTACATACCATAACGAAAAATATTTGCGACGCCTCTTCTCTTTTGTCTTTGTTCAAAATTTTGATGCATAATAATAATAATATGTAAGACAACTTGTCTTAGACAAGTCATTAATCCAAGCCACTAACTTAAGAGGAACGTCAACCTCATGTTTTGCGTTGGGGTCAACCATGTATTAAGTTACTACACATAAAAAACCTCGTTACATTTCATGTTGAAGAATATATGACTTTCGTTTATGTATCTTGATAGATTTCAATAGAAAACGTAGTAATTTGAGCTAGAGGGCGAAGAGTACAGTATGAATGGTGAACATTCCCATAGTCCCAGTGAAAACCTGATTTTTCAAAAAACTTCTAACACGTACTTTTGCATGAAAATTGATAGCATCATATTGAAAGAATACTAACAAGATAGTAGGGAATGAAATGGATGGATGTATTACGTTATGTGACGGTGACGATGGTATCATTGGTATTATTACTCTCCCAACCAAACAGCATATATATTTCTTCATTTAGCTTTGCACTACCCAACACAAATTTAACCCTTTTTACCACATACATATTTCCAACTAGCCTATTGAAAAGTACGGCATTTGAAAAGCATGCATCTTTGTCATTTAGTTTCAATTTCATCTGCCAGACGCATATATTTGTAGTACAACATGATACTACAGCTACGCACGGCACATATCTTTATACGTTATACATAGACGGTCAAAACAATGAAAACGGTTTGCTGCTACAAATATTATCTTTGCAGCAGTAGTAGTAGTAGCACTATGCTCCGTTCCGTTCCACGACATCATCGACACCACGACGGTACACTACTACTACTCTTCACAAACAAGTCGCTATATATTATTATATAAATATAAATTACCTAATACCTTTATCACAGTGGCTTCATATTGAAGAAGAAACCATTCCTTTTTGGTTGACATAAAATGCGGTAGAAGTAAACAAGTAGCAAGTAATTTCCACTTCTCTTCGATGTAAAATGTGAATGCAGTGAGTGCATTATGAAAAATAGCTTTTTTTATACAATACTTGATCATTTTATTGAATATGAAGCAAACCTATAAATTTCAAGCGAACAATTTTATTAATTGACTTCTCTGCAGTTGGCTGCTTTTGACCTTGTTGGCTTTGTTTCACCTGCATCGCCATACTAACTCGAAATTTGAAAAGGTCACATGACACATGTTATCGGTTTTGGGCGTTGGTCATAATTGATGATGTTCGGCTTGGTTATCGTCCTAAAAATATATCCCTAGGGCAAGAACCATTCCACGCTCTTCGTTTGGAGGCTACAAATGTTGAATGCCCATAGTGTCACAGTAAGATGTCAAACATGGAAGATCTTTTGCCATTGCTCATTCATTACTTTCAGCTTTTTATTATTAGACTAACTTCCCATTTACCCTTGTCCGCTTACCACTCATCACGGGGTTTCGAAAATACTTATTACTCTGTGCCATCCGTTGTCCGAAAATTGTTGACTATGCCTTTTGGTTATGAGTCTTGAAGGAATACTAAAATGACCTCTCAATGATGATATGATTAACATTGTCCCAAAATGATATTCTTGGAAAAAGTACCCCGTGGACTAAACATTCTAAACTGGTGAATAAGCACAGGGAAATGTACATAAATGTAAAAAGATACCACGGGTAAGGGACATCATGATAAAATATTACCACGGTGAAATGACCACAAAGGTGGAAAAACCGTGTCTTAGGTAGTTATATATATGTTCTGAGTAAGCCTCCTCAGGTTCACGTGTCAAAGTTAGAGGGTGACGGTTGCTCCTCTTTATACTGACCACTAACGGTTCAATTCTCTTTAGAAAATGAATGCATCGATCGGGTAAACGCGTTGCTCATCCCAACCATTTTTTATAGTCGGTTTTATGAGAATAAATTTGGACGACCACCCAGATTATTGAGCATGCCGACAGACAAGCATGGCTAAAAGTTGACTCCAACAGTGGGGGTTGCCTTCGCCACGTAGAAATATATGCATACATCTTTGTTGTACACCACTACTTCTATTTTTTATAAGAAAGTAAGTAGGTAGGTATATTAGACATATATTATGTAGATGTAGAGTATATAGATCCGTAGTTACTTGTGGTGCTGAGGTTGGTTGGTTGGTATTTGAAAACATCGTGATATGACTGTACTCCACAGCTCACATTCTCACAAATCCAATCTGTTTGTTAAAAAGGAAGAAAAAAAACTTGAGCTTGAGAACATATCAGGATGGATAAGGTAAGCGAAAGGGAGCATACACAACAATATATACAATTTTCCTTCATATCATCATATTCAAATTGTAACCGTATTGGCAGTGTAGTAGGATGATGATGATAAACGTAGTGTATTGTTAAAAAGGAGTACACATACAACGATACAACAGCAGCAGTTGTTGTTTTATTGGGCCCTTTTTACAACTCAGAATATTGTTCAATTCAAGCACGTTTCTATTTTTCAGTGCTCTTCATTCTTCATGTTACCAATATAGAGAAAAAAATTCTAACGGTATTGTCAGTAGTTACTAACCGTGTGTGACGAGGTGGTGATCACATAATACATTGGAAAAGTATAACAGTTGATTTTAAAAAAAAATAGAAAGAAGTAAAAGAATTCCTGGGGCAGCCTGCAATTTTCCATTTTGATTATCATTTGATATATAGTAAACTAATTTTTTTTAAAGTGCTGTGTTGGTGATTGCACGGTAATTGTGCTGGATAACCATAAAAAGGATATCATGAAGTTGCCTACTGAGAACGATGGTAAAGGTGAAGAGCAGCCGGTGGCTGAGTCAGGTAATGACGGGGCATCTGCTGAGGGTGGTGCATCAAGTCAGCAAAGTTCAACATCTGGCAGTGGGTCATCAAATGAAGGATCTGGCAATAATTCTCAGGGCTCCACAAATCAATCTGGGAGTGGAGATGTGGACTTTTCCGAATACCTTTGGATGGAAAATGAGGAGGAATTTGATAGCCAGGTTGGTTTAAAAAAAATAATCCAATTAATTTTTTTTTGGAGGTATTTAAAGATGTTTTATGGTTATGGCGTTGTGCTAGGTGCTCCAAGAGTTGGAGGATGAGGAAATGATAAATTACTACTATGAACTGTACGAAGCATCCCTGAACGAGAATGGAACATGGGGCCCCAATACAGCAAATATCAGGGTGACTGGACCGCCACCACCGTATGTTCATGCTGCTGGTCCCCAGGAGGAGGATCCTGTCGATTCCCTAGCTCAAGGACTTAGCAATCACTTGACACTAACCAGTCGATTGAATCCTGAAGCCGCCGAGTTCGTCCCTCGGACTACCAACATGAGTTCACCGAATTAAAAATTCGTGTAGATGAGGAGAGGTTATAATTACTTAAAGTTTTTGGTACTACAAGAATTATATATGTATCTATATATCTACATCAAATATATATGTTGCAAGGTTTAGGGCATTTGCTGAAATCGCTAATCAAGAAACCGAAATAATTGTTAATTGTCAGTTGTACAACACAATCAGTTTCCCCCGTAAAGTTGAAGGTGACGTAGAGGTAATGTTATTAGTAGGCATGTAATAATTTCTACAATACACTCAACAAAATTATTGTAAAATGCATATAATGGTTGTGTACTCAATAGTCTCACAGTCACAGAATGTACTACATAATATATATTCAACTTCAAACAGTACTTTGAAATAATTACTATTCGTACTATTATTAAAATACCTTTTCTACTTTTCGTAAATTGATTACAGTTTACATTGTAAACAGTTTATGAAAAAAATAATAATTTCAATGAATATTATGCGTTATTAAAAAAAAACTCCTCTCTTAGGTTCGAGCAGCTCAACGTTATACAAAATATTATGTGTGTATGAAGAATATTAATGCCACGGTTTATACTAGTTAAGAAACTATAAAAAAATGTACATATATGATATTAGTTATTAAGAATTGCATGTTGATTTACGTAGTTTACAAGTGTTTTATATCTCGGATTTTGCATTGCAAATATGTGTAAATATATTCAAGTATAAGTATAATATAATACGTAGGTAGATGTTGGTGGATTACACGTAAAATATGTAGTTTGTAGAGGAAATAGTCCTTGTAGATATAAAAAGAGACGTTTAACTGTTGTTGTTGCTGTTAGCGGGAGTCATTTTTGTCTGGTAACATTGAAAGCGACGTCGCCGATCTGAGGTTTGCGTTTGCTCAGGAAGTTTCCTTGTAAGTTGCTTGAGAGCAGTTTTTAGAGAAAGTCAAAGAAGTGTGCAGGGGTTGGTAGTAGTTGAAGAAGAGGAGGGATATTTGAGGCTAAATCCAAAAGTTTGATGTTAGTTTTTGAGGTTGTTGAAACATGAAGAAGAAAGCGCCATTGTATCAAAAACATCACACTCATTCAAACACAACACATACACATGGTAAAGAAAACTTGCTACTGCCACCTAGTCAGTTAAATATTCTTTGATGGTAATGGTAGATTTGTATGCTTATACTCATCATCGCAACAACAAGAATGGTTCCACAGAAAAGACGTTTACATAGATATACATATTATACTGGTTATTACGAAATGGCATGGTGTGTGTATTAAAATATATATGCCCATGCGGCTTCTGGACAAATTTCGAAACAAAAACCATCACACATGATTTTTGTTTGAAACATCAGATAATTTCTGAGAAACTTGTGTCCTTTTGAATTGTGAATATTCTGTCTATTTGAAAGATTTTAAATTTTCTTGTTTATGTTATATTATGAATGTGATGGAGTGTATGAATTGTTGAAACAATTTTAGGTAGCAATTTATTCTCTGTTTTTTAAAGAGAAAATGAACTGAGCGATGATAAGATGAGATGTAAAGGAGGCATCTTGTCAGGTGAAGAATTGTACCGAAAATTTATAATTTGGCATTACTTGTACTGATGATGATGTTGTGCTATTTCGAAGACAGTTATAATCATAAGCTTGGAGTAACACTAGATTAGCAGGAAGTTGAGATATTTTGACGTGCCGTCATTTCTGGGAATAGTATATTTTGGTATAATGTGTGTATACTGTTATAACTTATAAATACTACGAGTAATGAAAATATATTTTACTGATTACAAAAGTGCGCTATATAATTATCCAAATATTGAAATAAGGTAACACACAGGTGTCAGATTTCTTCAAAACCTTGCGAGCCTCCTGTGAAAAAAAAAATTACAAATTGTACTTGCCGAACTGCTAGTTAGAAAACGAAAAGATCCTCCTCTCTTATTTCGCTATTTTAACCGTAAAGTGATACCTTTACTCGTAATTTCTATTATGTAGTCCTTCGCTCCTTCACATTCGCAATTTTGTTTTTTTTAATACAAAAGGTACTTATTGTAATGGATACGTAGTTGGAATAAAATGAAAATCCCAATAGCTCCACAAATTAAAACTCGCCAAGGTTACGTTAACTATCTATGAAGGAAAAAATTCCACAACTACAAACAAATATCATTCTTCTAACTGAGTTTGAAACAAATTGAACAAAAGATTCGCTTGAATTCGTTCAGAATTTGAAGTTCGTTTTACAATTTTCTAAAACAAATGTATTAAATGGTGCTGCACACTGAAAGTTTCATTAAAAAATGCACATACATATATGCATTACCTTTTTTTATCGCTGGTTTAGACAGTAAATTTAACAAATATGAAAATTGAACACACTCAGAATGTTTAGATGCATATCAAGTATGATCATAAATCAGAGTTAATTAAAAGTAGTCCCAGTTTCAAATTGAACATTTTTTTCTCATTTAATATATTGACAAATCTCATTTAACTTAGTGACAAGAAAGAAATAACGTTTGTAGTTTGAAATGATTCCAACATATATGTAGATGTGGATTAGTTAACGCAACATTAAGCAGCAATGTGAAACACGGTACTTTTTAAACCTGCCGTTACATTTATGTATGTACATCCATCCGTCTGTCCGTAAACTCCGATATCCGGGATCATGTTTACCACGGGGGGGGGGTCATGAAATAACGTTTGTAGTTTGAAATGATTCCAACATATATGTAGATGTGGATTAGTTAACGCAACATTAAGCAGCAATGTGAAACATGGTACTTTTTAAACCTGCCGTTACATATATGTATGTACATCCATCCGTCTGTCCGTAAACTCCGATATCCGGGATCATGTTTACCACGGGGGGGGGTCATTTTATGTAAATACAAGTTAGGAGTTTGCATGGGGGTAAAATTTGAATATGACATCATTGAACCTGCAAAACTATGTCCCCGGGGCGGGGTAACGGAAGAATGAACACGTGTGAGCTAAAATCCATGCATTGTGGTTTGACACTTTAACTTAATGTCACATCGGTCCTACTGCTAAAATGTTAGCAACCGTATCATTAATTCGTTTCCTAAAAGCATTGCTGCTTCGTTATTATTCCGTTAAACTACCTATCCATTTTACTCAGTTTTCTTTGATCCTTTTCAAGGTAACATAAAAAATCGGTAAAGTTGCATAATAATTTGCGTGATAATAATATTGTCGACCACCATATAAACCTCACTGCCGGTTGCAGATGACCACTTATACTTCTGCAAACGTAATTGTAAAAAAAACATAATTGTACACGTGTTTTTGGTTGGGTAGAACTATTGAATCGAATCCATGTTGAGAAAATGTTAAAAAGTCGATGATAATAAAAATACTAATATTTTTTCTTCCAGTTACACTCTATGCAAATACGGTAACAATATCAAACAAAATATAACTCTCTCTCTCTGCGACCATCGATAAAATTGACTGTGTAGATAAGCCATATCTATATGCATATGCATATCTTCGGAAAAAATCAGCATTATTTGCAGCCCTTGGATTTTAAAGTTATAAATGATTAAACATCGTCGTCATGTTAAAAATGTTTTATTTTTTTGCAACGTTGATGTGTGTGACATTCACAATATTTTTTTAAATACCTGCAAATAAACGTGTACATATAAGTAGCTGGTGCTCGATGGGACTGCTTTCGATTTAGTTCGGGAAACAAATTAAGAACTATTTAAATATGAGTTTTAAATTTTCCCCAAGAAAAATCAACTCATCATATCATGTTGCAAAAAATAAAGGTTTATTTCATGTTGTATGGTAGATCAACTGTATATTTAAAATCGGGAGAGGTGGTGGTGTGCCCCTCTGATGTTTTCCTGTGCATCATGCTTCAAACAAAGTATGACCTATCTACCGGCACATAGAATTTCACAGAGCAATAAGGTTGAATTTGACTTGACAGACACACAGAGAGCTGAGGAGATATGATATTTAGGCGAGTGACACAGACAACAGAGTGCAACTTGAAGAAAAAACCCTTTTGTGAGTTTCCGCTTTATTCCAATATATAGTTCTTCAATGTCTAAATATTCTGGTCAAGTTGCTGAATTTATTGTACTTTGTAAAGTTGTTGTTTCCTTCTCCTAATACTAATTTATATATTTTTTTCCAATGTCTACCAATAATAATGATGTCAATGCAATAGAGCTTATGATATAACAAGGGATAAAAAAAACTGTATGTAAAAACAGGTGCAGTTGTATTATTTCATTTTTTCGATGTTTACGATGAGTGGACTATTCAATCCAAAAAAAAAATCATGCCATTTGCATATGACAAATGTAATTGTAATAGTAATACATACCATATTCCGTAACCAAATTACCGTTGTTGGTTTTACGTATCCAATTTATAGTTATATTATATATTGATAACTTTTGTAGTTTACTATATACCCTTTGGATATACAATATAGCAATGTTTGCATCTCAACACATTGATCTGAAATCTATATGAAACCATGGTTATGAGTGGAAGAAATCATTTTTTTGAAAATCGGTGTTAATGTTTTTGCTTTACGGTACCATGCTTCACCTTATTGATGTCTTTCAGTTACTATATATATGTAAATGTGTGTGTACTAACTGTTACGAGATATTAAAAAAAAATATTGTTGAAAAGTTGAATGGGTCATTGTTGACGTCGCCAAATTTCAGTGTAACAATGACAAATTTAAAATATTGGTAACATTGGCGATTTAATGAATGACTGTTTGATTGTCCCTAAAAGATTTTGGTAATTCCTGAGATAAAAAAACATGTATAAATATATATCCTGTTTGTTGCTTCCTTTTTTTTGTGTCATCTATAAAAAGTATGAGGTTTGTTTGTTTGTTTAACTAAAAACTGAATAGTAATATTACTAATTTTTAATGTCTATGTTGTTGGTATGCTGGTAATCACTTGTTAAACTTGCTACCTAAACTATTGACTTGTTATATAAAAAAAATTATGTCTGGTTGGTAATGAATGGTTATTAAGGATGAATTGATAAACAAATATTGTTACAATTTACAACTATGTAAAAAAAAGCAATGAATGAGGGCGTCATATTCCACTTTGTACCAAAAAATATATACATTACATTATATTAAATTCATTAATATTATCCACCAAGCTCAGCCCTTTTGTGAAAGATGCAGAAAAGAAATAGAGAGAAAATTGAGAGAGAGATAAAACGTTAATAACACATGTATTGTTCTATCCTTTATTGATACGTGAATAATATGTAATAATCATTATCATAATATCGAGAACCATTATAATATATTTATATTAAAGAAATTTATGGGAGATCTGCAAAAAAAAAAAATTATGTATGTGCTAATCATTGTCTCAATCTTGTTTCTTTTAAAACTACATTTCATTTTTTGTTTCCCATCTCTTTTCACATCCGCATATTATGTAGATATAAGATATAATATCTTCAACGTGCAATGTTGCACTAAAGAGCAAAACTAAAGCCTCTCTTGATGTGATGATCTACTGGCACTTTTCCTGGGTCATCAGTGATTGATTTACTAAATAATTCCATTGTGCGGCTTTACAGATAACAGAAGAGCACTTTTGCAAATCTTGCAATTTTATTGCTTTTTACAAAACCGTTGACACTGAGGCTCTCAATGTCGAGCTTCTGCCTATACATAAATACACCGTGCGCCGTTCTCTTTAGGCCATATATGTGCTATGTAA
>JAHZNC010005773.1:0-22905 GCA_027744095.1 Zhuqinia jingwanae | reverse complement strand
TAAACTCTTGTCTTCCATGAAAATAATATATGTACCTATAAAACTTGATAAGTTCTAATGAAATAATTCCAACATATTCTGTAATATGTATACACATGTGAATACGATACAGCATCCACACACACCGGTTTAAGCCATATTATATATTCAGACGTGGCCTTACAATTAAATAAGGGAAACACCATGTTTCACGCTTTAGCCCTTTAGTTTTAGTGTGTTTACGATAATACTACCAAGTTTTTTAAAAACAGCTAAATTAAAACTGAGCTCACAGTTGCGAGAGAAAACTTTTGCGTGACAGACAGCTTCATTCTTCCCGTTGTTCTTGCATACACAGCCACCACACACAAATTACACGTCACGGGGATCTCTCACTTGGCACCAGTTCCAATAATAACGAGAGAGAGAATAAGAGGACATACTACATGTATGTACGTATGCGTGTCGTGCGCAGAGAGAAATAATAAAAAACCATTTTACTCGTTAAATTAAAAATTATTCAGTTTGGTATAATATAACGCAGGCTTTTTTATGCAAAAGTGATGAAAAAATTTTGTTAGCTGTGAAGTTGCAATGCTACTACTACTGGTTAGAGTGACAGGCACACACAAAAAAAAATATTGTTTTTGTTCTTGAATCGTTGACTTATCGTTATCCAAACCACATAAAGTGAAGGAACAAAAAATTTGGATCCCGTTCAATATGTATTATTGCCAGATTATAATTAACGTAAAGAACCAATTAACAAATTAAGAGTATACGCGACATTTTTGCCCTCCTGCGTGCTTGTAAATTATTGCATGATATTGTGATGATTCACACAAAACATTATTCTTATTATTAGCTCCTCTTTAAGTTTGTTTGTAAAGATAGTACCTATGTATATGATACTATTACTGGCCATGACAAATAATTTTATAGAGTAGAAAAAAAATAATCTGTTTTTCTTGACACGTTCTTCGTTTCCACAAACTAAACTTACATCGAAGAAAATAAAACTTTTTTTTATCATACTTCATCACTTTCATCAATTTCAAACTTTTGTTGTTGTTAGTCTAGGAGTAGTGGTGGGTTGAGTTTGCGTACTTTATATAAATTACATTATAAGGCCACGACAACGCAGGTGAATTCTCCATGTCACTCATGAATTCGAAGCTGCCACTTTTCAAATTGAAAGAGTTGTGTGTTAACTAAAACACACAAAAGATTTAGTAAGAGAGTTGTGTAATTTAGCATCATGTTCAACTCATGCATGTAGTGGTGGTGTCTATTTCCTTCAGACGGACGTGTGTATACGAACATATATACATGCATATTATCAACCAATGCGGAAGTATTCGGTGTTTTTTTTGTATGTATAAAAAAATTCCTTTATGTTGCGTTTCATTCTTACTGGAGTATATTTAGTATATAGATATTAGATATACTTATTTCACCATAAAAACTATATTATATATTGAATTGGCATGTTGCACAGAGTAAGCAGTTCAGTCTTCAGCCTGAAAACGAATGGAAACTTCTGTCTTATTTTATTGGCTCCCACCTATTGGACGTGACAGAAGTGTCCAAAAAAAAAAGTTTTCAATCACAGAAACTACTTCATTTTGTGCTTAGCAAGCTAAATCGACACGAATCTTGCAAAACGAAGCGCACATGCTACAAAATGTACATAAACACTTATAATAATAACTTTTATACATTTATCATATACTACTCTTGTGGCATTGTAAACTTGTACAACAGCATATTACAGTGTATATTCCTAGAGTGAAACACGATGCCGCAAGCACGTCACTGCACTCTACGGCAGGGGTTCAAACATATAATCTTCTACAGCATTCGTATACAGGCACTCATGCATTTTGTTTTTAAGCCAACAACGCTTTCCTTTTCTCAAAACTCGGAAAGGAAGCTATAATGCTAAAATTGACATGTGACGTGTGCAATTTCAATTTACGAGGACTTTACCCCGCTTGGCAAGCTGAAATTTATCAATTTTTAAAATAACATTTTGAAAAGTTATGAGAATAGAAAAAAGGTAAGTGAAGTTAATAATTTATGAATGAATTTATGTCTTAAAGGTGGATTTTGTGTATTTCATACAGTCACAGTAAATTTATCGGAGTAAAGTATTTAGGTATACTATAATTAGGTAGACTGTATATTTTTTATTGTAAAAACTTTTAAAAAGTTACAGTCAAATTTTGCGCAGATTATGAACGTAATTCCCATGGTCAATGACAATATTATTCTTGTATATGAGAGTTAATTACTGGAACATTACTGAGAGTCCATGTTCCATTCCATTCCACAATGCTGATAAACTTTCATAGACGCTTTCTAAATTCTAAAGTGCATAACATAACAACATAAAAAAGCATGCATTCCTACTTACATAGATATAATCTAACAATATGATTATTATCATTATATACATTAATAGTAACTATAGTAACGTACCTTTGTCCACGGTGAGCAGTGACGTTTCATAAGGAAAATATTCGGAATCTGTGGAAAAGAAACAAGAAAAATTGCTTTTAAATTGGCTTATTCTTTATATTACTTGTTTTTCTGCATGTAATCGCATTTACAAATTTCCAAGTTATTTTGGATATTTGTGGCCAAACAATTTTGACAAGTATAATTGTACCGCCGCGTCGGTTTACATGAGGGGAAATTAAGCCTTTGTTTTTTTACAAACTTCCACTCAATTACGCTACCTTATAATTTTAACTTCGTCGACAGGATTCCCATAAGAACGTATGGAAATACTATATCATATTACCAAGGGAACCTAAAGAAATTTATCTTAATGCGTCTTGGATGAAATTTCGTGTATACATTGCTTACGTAGTCATGCATGTGACAATCTCGGTTTATAATCTTTTTGAGCGTGTATTTATATTGTTATATTGCACAATATTATTGTGGATATGAATATGTTTACTAAATCCGGAGGGAAGTGAACCCATTATCAGTATTTTTTTGTTTCCATCCACTCACTATTGCCTGCTCTCGTTATTATTATTTTTGTGTGCGTATGTATCAGAATGCACATGCATATAACTACAAAAATATTTCATCTACTGTCCTTGGGCAATGTTTAATGTATGCATAGGTATATGCAGTATTACAGCATAATATAAATTCACTATATGCGCTCTGTGACAAGGTACAAATGTCTACACTTTGTCTGTGTCAGGATTATCAAGCCTTTCTCCATTTATCCTAGTAGCTAGTACACAACTACACGCTAGAAAAATGTACTTTTCACACGAATATTTTGAAATAAAGGAGAAAACCGGATGTACAAAGTACCAATTAAAAACTTTTAAAATCCCTGTTTACATCAAAACATTTTTTTTTTGGTAAAGTGTGGCCGAACGCATTAAAAGGACGGGCGTAAAAGTATTATTTTTTTTGGCAAAAATAACAAAAATCTTTCAGGGTTAACTTACACAGCTCTATTATTATGTATGTTATTCAAAACATGTCAACTTTTCTGTACTTGTAACCTATCAAAACCTTACTTTCATATAAATCGTCCGCTTTTGTTATGCAATATATTACTTTATTCCTTTCTTCTTTTGGAAATCCCAACCGTTCATCTACGTATATAGGGTTAAGCAGGATGACGTCAAGTATGTTATGCACTCGTCGAGCTCTACGGGTGACAGAGAAATGATATTAGTAGGAAGGTGGACACTTTGGAACACAAGCGTGGTATTGTTCATACAAACATTTCATAAAGTGCCAGTTATCTGGCACTTGCTAATGAGTAAAATCCATATATATATATATAAAACTCAGAAGAGAAGTGTTTTTTGTTTGTGTGTAATAGGTACATTATATGTGAGTCACAGGCATATAAATACATTTACATAATCATTCAGCCGCTCAGTATTCAGTATAGTTTAAGTGTTTTGTCATCATCATCATATTTTGATGTGTATCGTACAAACAAACCAGACACTTTCATTTTTAGACATAATAAAGCCTTGTTGTGTCATGTTCTGATAATTTATCACAACATGAAAATTGAATTAGGAAATGAGTAGATTGAGCATTTACATATTTTATGTTTAAAAAATATGTGGTTGTAACATAATAATTTGATGGATATAATCAAAAAAAAAGCACAAGTTAATTTACCTGGAACGGCGTTCCCAGTCTTTAGTTCATCAGCAACAAAGATCAACGCTACAAAGAGGTAAGCAATGAAAACATAGGATTCAGCAATTCTGGGACGGCGATGAAAGGAAAGGAACGTGCTTGGTGTCAGGTTTTGCCTTGGTGAGGCAATCCACGAGCCAAAGTATTTTTCAAAAGCCATCCTTCTCGTCATTTTTTTTTCACTTGATACGTACGTTCTTTCCTTTTGTATTTTCGCCTGATCCCAATTCTCCACCACTTCTTTGTTTCTTTAAAAAAAAGTCTATAGAGTTTGGTATGTAATGTTGTATGATGTCAGTCGGGAATGGTTTTAAGCTATAGTTTTCATTCCAAACTTGTCAACTTTTACCATTACTTTTTTATGCCCTCATCATATCATATCAACAGCATGAATGATGTCAGTCGGGAATGGTTTTAAGCTATAGTTTTCATTCCAAACTTGTCAACTTTTACCATTACTTTTTTATGCCCTCATCATATCATATCAACAGCATGAGAAAAATTGCGGTTTGAAGAAAAGACGTTGCCCTAAAGTTCATCGTCGTCATAATCATCAAGACAGCGTTATAAACAAAAGGCTTGAAGAAACAGCAGTTCCGATTTCAGAGGAAGAGAATGAGACGGCACAGCCGTTGCGGTGCTTTTTCGTAAAGTAGATGAGGATCAACTGTTGTGAGAGCCGAGGTTGTAATAAAAAATAACAAAGAATAGGAAACGGAAGTTGGAAAAAACGGTGAGTAGTCAAGAAATGCTACAATTTTGCGGGATACTTGTGTCGCTGCTTTTCCTACTTTGCAATTTTACTCGCTGCAGCTGTAATGGCAATAATAGCAAGGGTGACTCTACTTGTAATTCAAGTCCCAGTTGTCCCACTTTAAAAATCCACATTCCTCTAAAACTCCACATCCAAAAGTAAAATTGTCATCCTTCTCATAATATATTTTCATACATGTAAGCATATGCTATATGTTGGTATATTTATTCTTCCTTTTTAACAAGTCTCATTTATTCTTGCATAAATATCTATACAAAAAACGTATTACATTATATAATAATCATGTATTACTATATAAAGTGGGTTCATGTATGCAGTGTTAGCTTATACACACGCTTCACATCACTTTTTAACACCGAAAAAGCTGATTGTGAGTTAGTAATCTTTCTTTTCCACTTCAACATGCGTATAATAGGTATGTATCTATAATATATATATATATTGTGTGTGTGTGAATTCATTCGCTCTGGGGAGATATCCCATCGGACAATATCTCTCGCCTCCAATTACACTCACTTGGACACTACAAGACCGGCTAGAGCTTTATATTGGCAGTCGCGGCCAGTCATTCTCCAAGGACCCTTTCACTTTTCTTTTCCCACTTCTTTAAATTCTTTCGGATACTCTTTTATCCGCAATTGTGCAAAATAAGGTTAAGTGGAAGTGACCATATATGTAGGTATATCACAACAAAATATAGATGCATAATATTAACTTTTAACACAAATTACACTTTTCTTAGGTATTTATACTTGAGTGAGTAAAGCAGACCAAGAAATTCTTATTGGGGCTAGTGGATTGTTTTGCAGATGTTCGTCCCCACTAAACTCATATCCACTCATTCAGAAAAGATGAAGGGACAAATTAAACCAAAAGGGAAATTAGATACAGAGAATGTCGAAGGAATTTGTAACTTCTCACTCACACCAGTCATACACTCTCACTCGAGTCCTGTCGCTTTGGTCTCTGGAAGTCAGCTGGCTGTTCTCTCGCTGCTGTTGAGGTTTGTTGTTGTGAAACTCTCTGTGAGGAAAGCTACTACTAGTACGCTGCGCTCATGGGTTGTTTACACCAAGTAGTCACACACTTATTTGCTTAGCAGCGTAGTAAAGTAGTAGTGAAGTTGAGTGTGGGTGGTGGTGAAAGCAAAACTGCTGTGCTGTTGTATTATTTGATGAAGGACTAAGACCCTGGAACATCTCGTCACACTTCTGTTTCACTCGCTCGTTCACTTTTTCACTCTCACACATCCAGTCATCTTTTGAGTTTTCTGCACTGACAAATTGGAAATAAAAGAGCAGCAGCACCAATGCTTTTCTGCTGTGTAGCTTTTCTTAGTATATTCTCCACACACACACACACACCTTAAGTGTATAGCTTCACTTTTACTTTCTTCCATCTACACGGTAATAACTTTTAATCAACAAAAACAGAAAGCCAAGAGCTAGTGCTTTCTCTATGTATATAATAAAGTCAAACACTTGCACATTAAATAGAACCGTCTTTACAAATGTGATATTTATGAAATGGTAGCAATGTCCCATAAGCTACTGACGTGGGAGACAAAACACGACTGAATGTGAGCCAACTTTTATTTTTTTGTCAAAATAGAGCACATACAAATAAAGTATCAGTGTTTTGTGTATGTAGGTATCATAAGGAATGAGTAAACTCGTGGTAAAGTATCATGCATTTCTTACAAAATATTATATAGGCATTACTTCAAGTCAGACACAAACACACACACAAACCTATACATGAAGAGAAGTACGTGTAGTCAGTCGGGATATTGTGTGATACTACTACACTGAATAAGTTACAGCAACAAAAGATGATGCTCCTCCACCGTTCATTCACTTTTACTTACTTTTACTATCACTTCTTGCCGTTCAATGTGTATAGGTAGACGAGCAAAAGGTTGTGTAGTCTTTAGCTTCTCAAGACGCGAAAGAGATAGACGATGAGTGAGTACTGGAGGGAGAAAGAGTGAGAGGCTGCGAGTGAGTGAAGCAGCGAGCTGAACTCTCTAGGTTAGGCAGAAAAGAAATAATATTGGCAGGAGGGAGGAAGCACACTGCTGCTGCTGCTACTGCTACTACTACTTGCGTTTTATGAACGTAGTAGAAGTGGTAGTAGTACAAATGAATGTACACATCATCGCAGGGAGACACATTCACATGCACACAGAATATATTGTACCGTTATTATTAGTAGTAATAGTAGTTTTGTTGCTGCACACAGCAGTCAAAGACAGGAGCAGATAGTTCTGTGTAGTCATTGTAAATTGTAGAAGACGCCTTTGGGGACATGCCGAGAGAGAGAGAGAGAAAGGAAAAGGAATGGTAACAGTCAGAGAGATGTTCATACGTGAGTGTGTGTGGCAGTAAAGCAAAAGAAGAAGAGGAAAGGAGCATGGAGAGTTTGTTTTGGAAAATGGGATCACCAGCAAATGCAATGCTTCTCTTAAGGATACTTTACTTTTGCCTTGCTTAACACTCCAGCAGAAGAAGAAGAAAAAAATCTTATTCTTTTGGTGTTGGTTTTTGTTGAGATGCTGCTATATGCTGCTTCTCCCGCTGTTTCTTTTACTTTTCTGGAGAAAATATTATGTTTGAATACCGCTTTTTGTCAAGACCTCTCTCTTCACTCAGATAGCTGCTTCCTGCTCGTACTGATGCTCTGCTACAACTGACTAGCAAAAAACTATCCAAAAACTCAAACACTTTTTTGCTGCTCTGTTATGTTGACTGTGTGTTGACTCAACTCGAAACAAAAACCCAAGTCTCGCATACGTACATACAAGCAGAAAGTTCCATGCAAGCAAGGTGAGCAATGAAAGTTTCTCCCTCTGTACGTGCAAGTTTTATATGCTCAATGTATGGAAAGCTATATTTATGTATGCAAGAAGTAGATATGCAAGGGTGTATGTCCATTTACGCTTACACACCGTTGTGTTATGTTGGTTCTTTCAAAGAGTACGTTTTTTTGCTGGCTTGAGTTTAGTTTAACTTGTGAAGCTGAACTGATGTGAGACTTTTCCCAGACTACCTAACGCTTGGTGCCACCACCACCATCACTACCACCACGCTTTCATTTTACCATTGTAGTAGTAAATTCACGTGCAGTATATATACTAGCATACCACCATGGCAAGACCAACACTAGTCATACAAGTCATTCTACCAGTTATTCACTCGCTCTCTCTCTCTTTCTTTCTCTGTCTCTCTCCCTCTTTTTTCGTTTCTCTAGTCCTGGAGACAAGTTGAGCCACCGAACCAGGAAAAGAGGAGCCAGTCAAAGCTTGAAAAACACAAACACAGGCACATGCTAGCTCACTTTTTTTTTGGAGGGGGAACAAAATAAAGAAACAGAAAAGTATTAATGTAACTTCTCTACTACTCTGCTGCTGGTTGGATGACTACTACAATTTTATAAATGTACAAATGTGTATTGTACCATACGTACGGGAAAAGTATTCATTTCCCGGGAAATTTTACCTCACCAACTCCAAAAATGTATACAACTTTTGCAGTGTCGAACTACTGGAGAAAAAAAAGAGAAAGGAAAAAAAGTATGAAAGTTTCTGCTGGGGTTCCAAGAGCTTCACCAGCTCTGCTCACTACTACAGAGAACGCATAATCTAACAAGGAGTTTCCCTCTCTTTTTTCTGCAACTGTATATACATACATACATGCAACATATTATCATATACACATACTTTTTAGATTCTCTCTCCCTTTTACTCTGTGTTGTTGATATCTCCATAAAATAAACGTTGGAAATGATGCTGCTACTTTTTTGTACTATCTTTTCCTCTCCTTCCAACTTCTTCACTCTGATCTTCCTTGTTCATACGCAAGAAAGTTTTTGTGTAAATGTATGTAAGGACTTAGGAAAAGGCTTGCTTGTATAAATAGAATCTCTCCCTGCCTGCTAGATTCCGCATTCCCCCACACAACAAGGAAAATATTATGTAACATATAGCGCTATACATAGTAGTACATATTATACATAGCTCTTTCAGCATAAAATCTTCTTGATGATGACGACTACTAGTACATTTAAAGTGAACATGCATATATGTTGTGTAGGTATGTACATATATATAGCTAAATAAATACGAGCTTGTATGTATGTCTATGTATTCCTCTTTCTAGTAACTCACAAAAAGCTGGCACACAGCTTCCTTCTAGCTCGCCTTTCTCAACCTATGAAGTGGCAGTCTTCCTTCCTTTTTTCTCCATTTAGACCTACAACATCTTTACACACACACACACACGGCTAAAGTAGCACTATATATTTTCTTATTGGTTTTACTATCTTTCGATATACCTATGAGAGTTTCTGCTCGACTTGGTCTCTTTATAGAATTTGCAGTTGGCCAACTTGCAGCCTCAGAGCTTCCCGTTCATACTAGCTTCCCAAATAAAAAAGCGTATTTATCGTACATGGCTGCCTACTACACACACAACGCTACGTACTTATCTCCACATACATATAATTTTAGTACATATATATATAGTGGATCTTGAGAATATTAAGATAATACAAAATATATTCATTTATATATCCATGTTAGCTCTATATAATATGCCTATATAAACATTATGAGTGTACTTATAATGTGCACATACATATTAAGTTGAAATTTTAGGAGAGGGAGCGTTTCCGCTCCATCCGATCAGAATCCCTCTGGCTGAATGGAACAGGCTCAGAGTCAGAGTAAGACAGAGGGAAAAGAGAGAGAGAGAGAGAGAGAGGATTCCATCCAATTCATTTTTGCTGCAAGGAAACTTGCAAAAGTAGTTGTATATTTATGTGTACGTCTAGTAAGGCTTCTGGCAAGCTGCTCAAGCTGAAATGGATCCTTAGCAAACAGTGCTTACACTTTCTTCACTTCTATTTCTACTTCTTCTTCTTTTGCTTGTTTAAGGATGAATGTACTGCAATGTAGTCCTCCTTGTTATTTCTGTATAACTTTTTTTATACATAGGTACGTATACATACATACCTATACGGATGTCAGTGCACCGACCAACAAGAGATATTTCAAAAGTAAATCACATGGCATTACTACTACAGACTAGTTCGGAACGGAACCCAGAAACTATCATGATGATGTACATACTCTTTCTCTCAACGAGATCTATCTTCTCTTGCTGAGCGTAATAGAAAATCCGAAAAAAGAGATGGGAATAGTGGCACATCATCCTCCTCATCTTCATCATCATCATCATCTTATGTGTCTATGCCTATTTGAGAATGAATGTATAAAAGTTACATCGTCAATAGTAATACTATTACTACTGCGTGTAAGTATCTAAAACTGCAATACCACAAAGCTCCCTCATCGACGATAGTAGTAGTTGCCTCCTACACCTCCTACAAAACTCCATGTGGCTGTGTCTATCCAATACACTATTATCGCAGCATGCTTTCTTTCCACAAAATCTTTTGTACGATGCTGCCGTACAACACTGTACCTACTCTAAAACCTTAGCCGCACACACACACTAACTCGCATCACTTCGAATAAGCTCTCTATTGCTCAAGCTATTCTCTAGCAGCAGCAGCAGCACATATATTGCTGGCTTTGTTCACGAAAAAGTCAATGGATTCTATCTCACAATTCAGTGAAACAGTTGAAGTAGCTGCGCTTCATAGAAGAGGGAAAAAAGTCGTGCTTTGTTTGCACCAAAAAAAACCAAAAAGCTTGTTTTTAGTACTTCTTCCTTGCCACGCATCGATGTATCATCGTTCATGTGATATAATAATAATAATAATGATGATAGCGAACAACAGTGAAAATAACAACAAAGCTTTTTTATTTTTTTATATATTTTTTCCATCTCTCTTTTACTGAAAACTCTCTACTGTTGTACGGCATGGCAAGGGTTAGTACAATGGTAAAGTATGTTAGATTATTACTATTTTGCTGGTACTTTTTGACGGAGCAAAAAGTTGGAGTGGAGATTGGGAAAACTAAAGAAAACCGCTTTTTACACAAAGGCAGTAAACTAGATTTTAGTCTAAAAGCGAGGAATACTTTTTCCAAAAAAAAAAGAAAAAGAAAATTGTATGCTTCAAGCTTGCTTTTTAAACGTTACAACTTTGTATTCGTAGCTCTACTACGAGTCCTACTACTACTTCTACTACTACTACTACGCAAAGTAATAGCCGTACCACTACTATTTTAATGACTTTGTTTGTGTATATGTATATAAATGTGAAATGTGGCTTTAGCTAAATAAATAAATCTACGAGAGAGAGAGAGAAAGAGAGAGTTGCTTTTACTTTTGTAACATTTGCCACTGTTCCTTATTACCATTATATCTCTGGACGACGACGGTTTTACTCAACTTATTCTTTTGCAGTTTGTTTCTTGTTCAGTCAATCTGCTGCTGCTATAGTCTTACTGGGAAAGCTTGCTTTTCAAACTCATTGCAGTTAGCCTTGGTTAAGCTTAAGTGTATAAGCAGCAGTGGTTGTACAAGTAGTGGGGTATATGGTATTCGTGTTTTCCAAAGTTTCATCTTTTTCCCTGACGAAGAAAAGCAACAACAACAACAATGCACTCAGTCGCCGGAATAATAAAACATCTTTTCTCTCACGAGTCCTCAACAGTCAGCAGCCCTCTTTCTTTTTCCATTCCACTTTCCCTTCTGTGGTAATAATGCTGGCTACAGCTCAGTGCAGCAGTCATAATAGAAATAGTAATGATGATGCGTATTGTATGTGTAAAATTATGCATCATTTTTATTCATTTTTTACCTACCGCTCCGCTACCTAATCCCATAAACAAAATAGATAGCGTTAGTGCTGAGTATATATGCAGAGTCATGCATTTTTTCCACTTTTCATTTTGACATACGCAAAAAGTGGAACCGATAAAAATATTTCATATTCATCCACGTGTATCTATCTGTAAGGGATAAAATGTTTATGCGTTACGTATGGAATGTGTATAAAGTTTTTTTTAGGGGCACACATATATATTCAATTCAGTATTCACACGCTTTGTAAACTCGCGTCATATTATCCCCCTCTCTCTCTCTCTTCTCCTTTTTGGTTAACAGATCTTATGGATCGATTTGGAAGGGGAAAATTCTTGTCTGCTCTCGCCCATGATTACTGTAAATGTATGCATGTACACGCGTTCTTAAAACCTGTGTGTTATGCTGAATGTTTTTGTGTTTGTGAATAGGTACATACATAGGTACATACCTTTTATACCTATATGCGTGTTTGCATGAAACACTCGAAAAGTGTTCAACTTTTCTTTTATGATGAAGGAGAAGTTGGTTCACTAAAAAAAGTTAGTTTTGCTTTTTGGTCTTTGTTGAAATGAATGCATTAAATGTTGGAGAGACCTTTTTCCCGATATCATGAAAATGTATGAAATGTAAGCAGATACCTACATGCAAATGGACTTTTACTCCGTTGAAAACGGTCAAACCATTGCTCCACAGGCTTCCGGTACATACTTTTAGCATGGGTATATATATATACCTACCTGGGTATAAAAGTTGGGATAAAACATGTATTGTTGGGTCCCTATTTACTTATTTTATGCGTCTTGGTGCACATAGGCATATCTGTATAAACAGTATAAACATTCATTCCACTCACGACCCTTTTTCACAGATCCAAAATGCTTTAAACTGATTCACTCTCTGATTTTTAATGTTGTTTTATTTTCCTCCGCACTTTCACTGCACTACACAAGATGCAAGTATAATTATTATTATCACGATATCTGTTTTTTAGTACAGATCGTTTTGCTTACAAATTGTCTAGTACAAGTTACATGTAGTGCTATACTGCTTTTATGTTGATTATTTTCTAATCTTTTGTCCTACTCTTAAAAACAATGTAATCTTACATGAACATGCGTGGTAACCTTCATATCAGCAACCTTTGGATAAGCTGTTTTTAAAATCCTCCCTTCTCGCATAGTTTTGTACAATTTTTTTATCCATTTGCTATCCACAAATCTATTGTCGCTATCGATATTATTATTGGAAGGAAAAGCTTTCCCACAAAAAGGAAAGTTTGACGGGTAGTCAGTCACACGGTATTGTACATGGATTGTTTCTACTCTGCTTTAAAAAAAGTTTTACGAAAAAATAAGGAATCTGTGTGACACTGACACTAGATATAAATACGAAAAATAAACATTGATGTATTACCGAGCCAGGAATCTCATAACCCCTTCTTATACCTTACTTTTTTTTATTATCTTTGTAAAATTTCCAAGCATGTTATACTTCACATCATTCCGGATAACACTAACGTTCCTTTCTTTCGTCTTCTGTCATGACGCAAACTTTTATTCCCTGTGACAGATGATGAATGGGTTCCTTTGTATCATTCCTTCCTCACACTATTGGCTGGTGAAAAGATTCCAACTTCCTGGCAAACTTTTGCTTCACTGCAACCAAATAAGGTTGCATCTACATGTAATGACATTGTTGAAAAGAGAAACTACTCTAAGGGTCCCATAAATAATGAATGCTAGAACTTTGAAACTGAGAGCGGTGTCAATATCAAATTTTGAGTTTTAGCGCGCGCTCAAAGTCATTATGACATAAATAATAAATTTTGAAACCGGTGATCATACAAAACCGCGCTCAAGCTTAAACCAAACTTGAGCAGCTGATCATTAATTATTTACTTTATCAATGACCAATTTGTTGAGCAAAAAACACATTGCAAAGTTATAATTTCGGGATTTTGGCCAAATTCTTTTTTAAATTTTGTTGCACTGATTTAGTAAATACAATTAAAATGGTTAATCGCAAAGAACCAGTAGTGAGATTTCCTTCGCGAGGAGCAGGGACATCGGTGACCAAAGAGGCAGCTCCAAGATTCACTGAGTTTGAAAAGGCAGTGATAATAGAACTTGTGGAGCCTCGAAAACAAGTTGTGGAGAGTAAATGCTCCGATTTTGGAACCATTGGAAAGAAAAACAGTGCATGGGATGAAATAGCCGAAGAGTTTAGCAGTACAGTAGGCTGCATTCCAAGGAATTCCAAACAGTTAAAAGATTGGTGGAGAAATGCCAAGGCCCGCGCTAAATCCGAGGTAATCAGCAAAAATTAAATTGCTAATCATATCAAATTAACTTTGACGAGTTTCAGAATTATTTTTATTATTAAAATTCCAAAAAGGTTGCCAAAGTCAAGAAATCAAAAAGGAAAACCGGAGGAGGACCCGCATCCCAAGAATTGTCTGAAGAGGCAGTCAGAGTGGCATCGATCGTTCCTGATCAAATGGACTCTTTGAGAAATCCGTATGACTGTGATGGCGAGAATGAAGCCGACTTAAACCCTCAAGATGTAACCCTTCGTTCGCCTTCTACACGTGTTGCTGAAACTGAAAAAGAAACTTCTGATCAGTGTGAGAATCACAATACTAGTGGCATCGATGATAACTGTCCGGATAAAAAGCGTAGAAGGGGTAAGTCTTGTGGCATGTGCTCTCATTTTAAAATATTATACTACTTTTAATTATTAATTACATTTGCAGTTCCAGCCAGGTCAACGCAGCTGAAAGAAGCAAGGCAATCTCTTGTGGAGATGGAAGAAATTGAGCATAGCGTTCGTCTTGATACTCTCCGTATCGAAAATGGCATAGCTAAAGTTAAACTGGAAGTTGAAATGTTTCAAAAATCTGCAGCGGAAGATGAACATAAACTTCGGATGGAGATCTTGCGCGCTAATTTAAAGACTGTACCTAGCCCAACAACATCTGCAACTTGGAATCCTAATCAACCCGAAAACATGTATCCGTCTTTCAAAACTTATCGAACTCTATAATTTTTTTCTTGCTAAATTTAGGCTATGCACATGGAGAATATAGTTTCTACAGAGTATGAAAACAATATGTATTTATACAACACATTTATTAACGTAAAAACTGTACAAATATTACGCATGCAAACAAAGCTCAATAAAATTTTTTTAAATACTTTTAAATAAGGTAAAAACAAGGATAAAACATTAATAGATTAACAAAACAGAACGGTAAAGGTTAATTAGAAAAATGGGTGATTATAATTTCTTCACGTCTTGCCCTTCCTGCTACACTAGAATTTTGAGTAACTACACGGTTGTTATTATTATCGGAAACAGTCTCAACCATATCATGTTCAAAGATATCGCAGCGTCTCCTAAAATATATTACACATATTATAGGTTAAATTGGAAGAAAATTCCCTATAGCTTTATTAGTTTGACAATGAATGGTACCTTGCGATATTGCTTATAACTCCTGTTGCAACAATCACCATAAGACACGTTGATAATTTTAGACGGCAAAAGTTTAAAATAGGGAATCGCCGCTTCCAGCATCCGATAGCTCTTTCCACAGAATTTCGAGTTTTTAATTGGGCTTTATTGTACCTTCATAAATGGACCATTTTTTAGTTATCAAAACGAAACAATTTAAAAAATTTGTAAGAGGTTTACTTCATCTGAGCCCTTGTAGTTGGTGAGGGGTAAGGGGTTAACAAGTACGGCAAACATGCGTATCCGGCATCGCCCAGTAAAATTCCAGGAACTTCACCGTTTCCAAGTTGGGCAGACAGAGTTGAATTTTCATATACTCGCATGTCATGCGCAGATCCGTACCATCGAACTACCAAATTGATTATATTAAGTTTGTGATCACACACTATTTGAACGTTGATTGAAAATGTCTGCTTCCGGTTGCGGAAAAGTTCGGCCGTGTCTCCACCGGGACTTTTAATACCACATTGAGTTCCATCAATGCAACCTACTACGCCTGCAACGTAAGTCCTCAATTATCTTATTTTAATATTGTGTAAAAACTTATTTCATAAAAAAATTATATTTGTGGTACCAGGAAAACCCCCGATTTCTAAAAATCCAACCCTATTTTCTCTGGCTTCTTCGAAGGATGGCCACGTAATAAACCGCGACCTCAACTTACAGATGCTCTTGGAAACTCGTTTTACAAGGTTGCATATCGTCGGCTGTTGTAAGCCATTCAAATCACCAACCACAATTTGGAAGGAGTTGGTGGCGAAATACCGTTGAGAAATTAAGAACTGGAGGAGCGGAGGAATGTGCACACCTCTTTTCAACGGTGCGCAAAGGTCAGCAGCAATTAAATCGCAGATGAAGACAGCAGTTTCCTTTCGAATGTGGAAACGGGCGGCGAACTCAACGTCATCGTACCTTTCCAAAGGATTTTCCATATCAAACAACCGTTTTTTTGGCATTCTAGCAAACAAATGCTCCCGTCTCACCATCCTGTCAATTTGGCGCAAGCGTCGAAGGGCAGACATGGTTTCAAAATAAAATTGTTATGTACTCTGAGCTGCCTCCAAGCCTACCTCTGAGGTCGCTTGGAAAAAAGCAAACTTTGAGCCCGGTGTCAGTGTCAAATGTCACTGAGCATTCATTGTTTATATCATAATGATCCCGATTTCAAAATCATTTTGAGCCATGACTACGCGTCAAAATTTTAGTTCAAGCTGTCATTACTGATACCAATTGAGCAGCTGATGATACCGCTCTCAAGATCAAAACCGTAATTCACGCATTATTTATATGAGGCTAAAGATGTGGAGTTTGTAAGCTGAACCGAAACTGAATACCACCTGAACATATACATTTCAAATCAGGACACCATTCTTCTATCTACTGACGACTGTTGTTGAAGCGTGTCATGTAAAAAAGGGTTGCTGTTGTTCGCGCTGCAGTCCGTTTGGACTCTCTCATTCATATGATTCAGCAGAATTTCTTTAAATTTGACACATAGTCGTAAGGAAAGACAGGTTTGTAACCTGTTTTTGTTTCCATTTTATAACCTTTGAAATAAGTTAGCTCAATTCAAAATGACCTTTACTAACAACACACGAAACATGAGCAAAAAAAAGTTTTATATTCATATTCATAGTACATTCGTTGATTAACTAGTCGCGATTTCATGACAAAGTCAAAAACGTTGAGCGTGGCAGCACCAAATTTCTAAAAGGATGTCCTTTAAATTATGTGCATATTGTAGTTTGCCAAATTGTATTCGTTCGTGTGTGTGTAGTGAAAGACCCACTAGATTCATATTATATATCTTTTTTTAAACAACTAATGTTTACGTCTAAAGTTACATAGCTCATGTATCATCTCTTTGTTTTCTTCAAGATTCTTGCTACTCACGTAATTGGTTCGGAACAGCTCGGACTTTTTTCAAAATTCTTATTCCTGCTGACAAAAAATGTAGGTGAATCAAAAGCAGACGACGTATGAAGAACAGAGAGATTTCCATAATATTTCTCAAGCTATTCCAGGACAAAGGTTATGTAGAAAGAAACCCATGAATGAGAAATGAGCACACACACGCAATAAAAGTCATAGACGCTACTTGTTTTCCGAGAATCCTTTTTTATTCGTCAACCTGGATTTATGTACCATAATAATAAAAAAAGAAAACAGCTACATGAGTACTTTATTGTTTGTTTTCTTTTTGATTATATCCCTTGCCTTCACAGAATGCTAAAAATAGTTTTTCACATGTTCTCATTTATAAGGGGGAAAATAGACTAGAGTTATAATGAAAAAAAAAACTTTCCACAAATTATATATAATTATTATTCTACTGTGTGTAAATAGTTCTTCTTTGAGCAATTGCATACACATTTTTATTACGTGCCAGATTTATTCATGAATCACGTGTAAATAAATATACAAATGAATAAATGTTTATGTATGATTCATTCTTACTTTTATTGCGTTATCGAGAATCGTGAGGAAACTAGATTTCAATCTTTGATTCCCTCATCCTGACCAGGGAAAAGTTAACTAAAAGATGCAATAATATTTTGAAAATATTTGCCGAAAAAATCCTGTAAAATCAAGTAATCATTAAAAATTTTAATTAACCATACTTTGAGCTAATATTAAATTAAATCAGATCCGCAGTACAGCTTTTCTCTCTAAACAACAACATATTTTGCTTTTCGTAGGTTATTGTTGCACATTAACGCAACAAACAACGTGTAAAACTCTAAATTAGTTTTATGTAACAATCTCGCTAATTCAGTTGAAGCCATTGCAATTTTTATATGTTTAAAGAGTTGTGCTTTGATTACAGTTTAAATCGTCTGCACAGACGCGTCCTAGCATATATGTATTATTATACAATAAAACAGAGCATGTTTTCATGGTTTAGTATGATCGATACGATAATAAAAACTTTTATCTTCAAAGGAGATTATTTTTTAGATTTTTTTAAATTTATTGCTTTTATAGGATTAACAACAACACATTCCAATAACAACATACAACAGCATGCATTAATTACAGCATAATATATTTAATACATACCAGCGTTATTTTTTTTAATTTATTGCTTTTATAGGATTAACAACAACACATTCCAATAACAACATACAACAGCATGCATTAATTACAGCATAATATATTTAATCCATACCCGCGTTTTTTACATCTGCATTTACAATGGAAAGTTGCGATTTTTTTCACACAACTAAAAATGTAATTTCGAATAAAATACAACATGTATCTCACTTTATTAATTATATACATACGAATACGTTAAAATTCGTAAGACTTTAAATCAAAAAATAAATTGTAGGATCTATAATAAATGGAACGTATAGATAACCAAAGGAATGTATAATTCATCAGCACAGTTAATAATCTTTGTTTTGTAATATTTGGAATGCTACAAATATCTTACCTGCATAAAGTACATATACTTAATTCTATCGTTTTATAATACACAATACACACACACACCACACGTCACACACCATATGTACTATTTTACGTAACAGTTTTACAGAAATAATTAAGGCGAGCGATAAAATTAATAAATAAAAATTAGCATCTATACCCTATCATGCCGGCTTAATCGGCTCAATATTATAAATATTATAATTCATATATAGTACGCTACACTAACAGCTAAAATATTATACACATGTAGAAATAATATGTCGAAAATCACGACCACAGATCATTGGAATGAAGGATTTTTTTAAAACCTTTAACTATGGAATTGACTTAATTGTTGCAAATTGCAGGAATGAATGAGACCTTTACATAATATAATTTTTCGTTCTTCACATCTTTTCGAATTAATTAACTACATACAATAAAAACCATCAGCAAACTAAACAGTACCAAGAAGCTATACCTACACAATTGTAGGCTCGGGAATTTTATGCACATGTCTTTCGTGACGATATTTGGCCGAACTTGTTGTAAAGGATGAGGGACAGTATACGCATTGATAAGGTTTTTCACCTGTGTGAGTACGGAGATGGCTCTCTAAGGTGCTCTTGGTCACAAACGCCCGCCCACACTGGAAGAAATTGCAAACAAATGGCTTGACTCCTGTATGAATTTTCTTATGAATCTTCAAAGTGTTGGCACTGACAAACGTTTTCCCGCAATGACATTTATGAGGATTTTCTCTCGTGTGAATGATCAAATGTTTTGTCAAACTGGCAGTGTTAGTAAATGTAGAGAAGCAAAACTTGCAAATATGGATCCTTTCTTGTGTATGTGTCTTGACGTGCATTTTTAAATCCTTGAAAGATGTAAAAGAGTTGTCCTTGCAAATTTTACAGGGGAATAGTCTGGGCTCATTGGGCCGTCTCACTACAGAAAGAACCTGATTCTTATGATGTTGCTCATGGGACTCAACACCACGCCGAGTTGTAAAAAACTTTCCACAGAATTTGCAAAAGTGCCCATAATTAAAAATACCGGCATCTTCATTACTGCCACTGGTGTACATGGCCCCATTTCCAGCGTCATCCTCTTCCCCCATTTCTTCGTATTCAACGTCATCCTCATACATCATCCCTTCCTCGTCTAATTCTTCTTCTTCATTTATTGATTGTTCTGCGGAAATTGTGAGTTCCCCTTCTTCCCCATTTTCTTGATAGTCAACTTCACCTCCGTCATTATAATTATCTTCGTCGTGATAACTTTCCTCATCATCGTTATATTCATTCTGTTCGTGAACAACACAATCTCCAATCTTTGAAGGATGATCTAAGCTGCCAGTTTCGCACTCGACATATTCAAGTTCCCTGTTATTAAATTTCCGAGTTCCAATTCCTTTGACCTTCACATCAATGTCGTCTTCTGCAAGTTGCTCTTCATCATCATGCACATTTAGTCCGAATTTATTAATGTGTTTTGCTGATTGATAGGCGGACTCTTCGTATTCTTCATCAACGTGTCCATTCTCCTGCAGACTGTAAACGGTGCCTTCATTGTCGTCGTCATCATCATCTTCGTTGTGTAGCACCATTTCATTAATGTCCACTTCTTGTCGCATTTTAACCACGTCATCCTCTTCATCCCCATCTTCGTTTTGCGCGAATGGTGATAATATTTGCGTTTCTGCTTCGTTGTCATCCTCAGACTTTACCCTAGACTTTGGAGATCTGCAAGATGAACAAGTATAAACCATATATTTTATTATTATTTATTTTTACCTATGTATATAATTTTCGAATATTATGTGTAGTAAGAGTAAGTACCTGGAAAGTCCACCCATGCAAAGTCCATTCTTATAAACAATACTCCTGAGCTCGTCGCAGTCAATCATAGCGCCATGCTTCTTATCAAGATGCGTGAACATTTTTTCGATATCATCGAAAAATAAATGTGTGCACATCCGGCACTGGTACCACACCAAATAAGGGAGGTCGTCAGCGTCCGAACTGGAATCCATTTTAGCTGAGAGATTTAACCGCTGCCTTACTTTCTTCTTAATATTAGTTGCGTATCGAAAATTAATAATAGCAAATAAGCATAATATATTATGTTATTATGTAACACGCTTGTATGAAAATTTTGGGCTTACTTTACTTGTACATTAAAAAGTGGAATGATTTTTTTAATAGGAACAGCACAAAATAATTTGGTAAATTGTGAGCCTTCAATTCATATACTAGTTATATTTTAAACTTGATTATAATTATGAATTCTTCAAAGAATTGGGAAAAATCTACGTATGTAAAGCTAACTCTCAAGTATCACACATAGGAATGCATTATGACTTCGCAATACAATTTATACAAGGTCAAGTAATAACCTCTAATCCCTTCAGTTTGAATACACAATAGCAAAAGTTAAGAATACAAAAGGATTTCATTGAAATGGAATGTTTACGTGAAATCTGAAACAGTGAAAAAAGTGAAATATTGAATATGTGTAATTTTTATTTACAAGCCTAACCGTAAAAGCTACATGTTCAGAAATTAAATCTAGATGTTAAATGTGGCAATAAAAATATGTGATGATGTGGAGATGTCGACTGACTGAATAAACATCCAATATTCCCATTTCAATTCTTTAGCGCGTGTTCCGTTCCTGTGCATTACCCACTGCTCCTGTTGGCTGTTCTGGACGCAGTATATTCTTCCGAACCCAGACAGGATGAGCTCTCGAGCTGTGCATGTACCAAAACCCAAACAGAAAGCAGCACCGATCCATCCCTCTTCTCTGATTTCAGCTTTTTTTTTGTAAAGCTTCTCGTGTACATTTATTACGTAGCTACATATACCTACCTAACCTATCGTCTTTGTTGTTCAGCAAAGAGGTTCTCCGCAATATACATACTCTCTTCTTGAGTCGGTTGCATTGCATGCGGCAGAGTCCATGTTATATCCATAAAAGAATATGTTTTTCATGCAGCAACAGCAGCAGAAGAGCATGGTAATACTATTGCAATAATATTACAAGTTGATATTTTGGAGAGAGCTGTGCTGTATTTCATAGTGCACTCCTTAGCTTCAAAGCCCTAGTTCACAGCAGGGGTAGTAGTAAAATACTTTGTTTGTTTGCCGCTGGCTTCTAGTCATATTTAATCATGCTTTCATGAAAAATTAAATGAATATGGTTGTAGATTTAAAAAACGCAATTTATTGATAATGGATTTGGAAAAATCGGGTTTAGTACGAATAAAAAAGTATGTTCGAAATCAGGTTACAACCACGCACACCACCATGTTTATGCAATATGGTATGCATAATGTTGAATGTACATGATTCTTGAACTCACTGTCCTTATTTATTTTTACAGATATTTATTTTTCAATTCAATGTAATGAATTATTGTACCTATTTTAATGTCCGTGGTGCAATTTGCTATATTATTCGGTTTATGACTTGGATTATTTATTATTATTAGATATTATTTTCATGTACTAAATTTTAGCCGCAACAACAATAATTTATGATGCTTGTGTTATGTAGGTAGGTATGAAAATTCGGCATCAATAATATTATATATTTACAGAGCAATTAGCGTGTTAAAAATTGAGGTAAGCGGATCTTACCTGGTTAGTTGACTGACACTACACCATACTACAATCCCATGGTTTTTGTAGGGAGAAGTTTTTTAAATACAGGAGCAAAAAAGGTGCTAATAAGGCTCCCTCAATACATATCTTAATTAAAACTGTACCAATAACATGCATATCACCTATAATACCTATACACTATTATTATTTATAATGTGATGCATAATGTGTTTGAAAGTTCTCGATTTTGAAGGCAGGGAACCATTTGATCTTTACCGCGCATGGTTTGATCAAGATGATACGAAACATGTTTAGTGGCGTTGTTGTTCTAAAAATAATGACGATGCCTTGTGTGGTATAATGTGCTTTTGATCTGTGTCTCGTAAGTTATCTCCATTAAATGGGATTTAAATGGCAGGCCTGGAGTTTTTGGTACAATCCCCTCCCCGCGTTTTGAGATTTTTGTACGAAATCATTGAGGACCTGGATCCATTCGGGACAATATACGTCGACATCAGAGAACCTCTGGAAGTGTGGAATTATATTATTTACACCACGCCAGTTCTTTTGTTTGTGACAACGTGCATGTTTGTTAGTTTTCCAATTGTGGTACATTTCTTGCATTGGGCCCCAAAACTTCTCTGGCC
>JAHZNC010005772.1:0-10709 GCA_027744095.1 Zhuqinia jingwanae | reverse complement strand
GATAGTTAGGTGTTTTAAGTGAAGCTGAGTCAAAACCAAATTGAACCACAAAACTTTTTATAAAGGCTGGAGTATGTCACTAAATAACCAAAAGTATGTTTAGATCAATGAGTTAAATAAAAGAGACGCCATTGGAACATATTATTTATTATTTATAGGTACAAAAAATGTAATAATATATTATATGTATTCATTCATCATGCATGTTATTACGAACAGTGTTCCGAAAATTATTTTTGGGATGACGAAGACATCTGATATTTATCAGTATATTGGTATAATTTTCCAACCAGACATGAATTAAATTTTATAAGGTAATATTATATTTAAGCACATTCATTGAGGAAACAGTAATTGATAATATCATCTTGTATGGCCATTATTAGACAGGTTCAAAATTTAAAACAGTAAATTGTAAAACTAGAGAAAAATTCAGGAAATACAACAAAATCTTTCATCTTATTCTCCTGTCTCTCTGCATTTTTTATATTCACTAAGTGAATTCGATAATATTCATGCACACACACGGTGTCAATATTACATTGCATTTGCATTTGCTGGGACTTTTAAATCCTGTAATTGCCAACTTGCACAATAACAAAAATGGTGTACTAATATGCCACGTTATTAAAAAGTATTCAAACTAGTATGCCAATACATATGTAGAAAGACAATATGCACAACATTTTTTTTGCTGTTTCACTTTTCTTCTGATGTGTCAAGGAAGGAAGTTTTTTTTAAAAAGTACCAAAAAGCAAGTGAAGAGATAAAAAATAATTCTTAAAACACACCGAAACATAACGACTTTTCCCCTCCATTTCTTTTTGCTGTTGTTGATTTTCTATCTTTTTTAAAGAACCCAAAACTTCAACCACTTCTGCATCGCATTTTTTCCTTCTCTCGTTTTAATAATATTTCAGATCACTGTATTGGTACTATAATAGTACTAGTAGTTCTGGTACAAAAAATGTATATATTACGAATGAAAACACATATGTGTACAAACAGCAGAGACATCATATGTGCTTCCATGAACTATATGTACATTCATATCTATGTATGTTTTTTTTACTACGGAGAATATGGAGCTTTGCAAAGAGCAGCCAATTCTTAACCCTACATCCTGAACTGATCTCGCCCACTGAATACTAATGGGCCAAGATGAGGCACTTTTTTCCATTTCCTATTACACATCCGCAAGATTTGTAGCAAAGAATTCATTCTAGTCTTGTCCTGAGATGACTGCTAAAGGGACACACACATATATACCAAAAGAAAAACAGCATCTACTACACCACTACGACCACAAATACCACAGAGCACAGCAGCGACGGAGAATAAGCAGAGCATAATATACCAATATAGTGAGTGTGTGTAATATTAGGCATGTGTGTGTGCTGGTGGCTGATGTTGTTAGAAATTCTAGAAATATTCTAAGCCTGTACAAATCCTTTCGGAATGTTACTTCAAGAAAAAAAACTGGAGCAGAATAACATTGTGCACGTAGTATTCATATAAAGAAGAAAAGAGGTTTTCTTTCACATGCATGTATGGCGGTGGTAGTAGTAGTATTTTTTTCCTTCTTCGTTGAGGTGATGATATTACATTTTAACACGGCTCTGTCACTAGCTGACAGCGTGTCGTATTCAGTTGTGGCTAACAACATAACATGCATTTCTTCACGTGTGTGGTGTGATCAGATGTGATGAAGGCACAAGATCTTTGCAATAAAAAGGCTGAGCAGAACAGAAGAGTACCCCACCACCACCACCACCAGCAACAACACATTTACAATCTCTTTCTCAGCCGAAAGGCATAAAAAAGGCCAATAGAGTAAGAAAAAAAGTGGTAGAAAGCAGACGTATTCCAAAAAGAGAGAGAGAGAGAGAGAGAAGAGCATCTTTTTTTTTCCTCCTGACTTTTCACCTAGAATTCACAATTACCAACCAAACAAGCAACCACGTACAAGAAAAAAAAGGAGAGAGAAAAATAACGCACACACACATTCATACACATACACAGCTTGAAGAAGAAGAAGTAGAAAATTGTCTACCTATTCTCCAAGATAGCCCTCTGCTACATGGTTTGACTTACTAAATAAAAAAAGACTAGTACCAAGTAACGTAGGAAGAAAGCGAGCAGAGTACTGCTTTTTTTGTTTTTTTTTTACAGATTTATGGTGAAAATTGTTCCAGATCTAGGATTATTCTACGGTTGGAAAAGAAATCAATTTTTCATAACTGGTGTGTATATAAGTATATTACAGTATGCCTTTTTCGTCTATCCATTACTCACGTACCTACTCACATATTATGTAGGTAGATAGGCATGCATTTTTTTTAGCACACACCTTTCTCTAAAAAAATATATGTATAAATATTACACAAAATTCTTGCTCCCTTGCTTGCTACACAAAAAGTTGGTACAACATTTTATCCATATTTTATTATGATACTTTTTTTTCTTCGTTTTTGTATGCAGGCATGTCCTTGATCAAGTTGTCAAAACGTGCTTTCTCTCCTTTCTCTTTTTTTTACTTCTCTAGTGCCGCCTTCAACACCATTACCAATACATAAACGATATGTACATTTTTTTCTCGCTGTTATTACTCCTTTTCCTTGTGTCAATTCCCAAATGTGCTGGAAATAAAAGATGAAAGAACAAGGCATAAAATAAAAATGAGATTGAGGATTTCCCTTTTCTCAAGGAAATAATAAAAAGGTGAAATACAATGCATATACATGTATGTATACTACATACTTATTTCATGTCTTATTGTTTTGTCTTCAGCAGATTTTTTTAAAGGCGTACTTTAAGCCTCATATTCTGCAGGCTATCAAATTCACATGCATAATAATCATAATAACAACAACAATAATAATATGAGTTTGTAGATAATATCTTTTAGAAGTACCTCTGTATTCCTTCCTTTTCTTTTATATTTTTCATACCACTTTTCCATAACATTTTGTATGGAAACATGAAAAATGAAGCGAAAATTGTGATCTTCAAAGAAAGAATCTCGGTAGTGTCATTTTCAAAAAAAAATTTATTTTCTTTGAAACATTAGTAGTTGTGTATTCTACATTCTAAATATTATATAGTATGTGGTTCAATTGCTCAACAGGAGTAGGCATCCTTGCATATTTTATCTGTAACATGTACTTACATATGAATTTTTACCAAAATAACGGTGAAGTGAACAGAAAAAAGCATTAAAATGCCATCTTGTTCATATGTTCATATTTTTCCTTGCTTCTGGAGATGAGGAAAAAATCGAGTGACAGTCATAAGAACCGGATCCACACCGCACAAACCATACACCACTTAGATATAACTACTACGTGAGAATTTTGCTTGAACAAACACACACAAGTTGAAGATTATTGAAAGCTGTGTATTGTATGTAGTAGTTATTGTAGTGCTATACATATATATAATATATTATGTAACCTACCGTGAACTAACCTCCGCATTTCAAAAAATCCAATCCATGTACACAGGCATTTTGTATGTAGTAGTTATTGTAGTGCTATACATATATATAATATATTATGTAACCTACCGTGAACTAACCTCCGCATTTCAAAAAATCCAATCCATGTACACTGGCATTTCACGATTTTTCATCTGACCTGACACAAATATTTCATCATTGGTACAAATAGTTTGGAAAAAAAATCCGAGCAGCGAAAGGCTGAGAGACATCAAAAAAAGATGAAGATAAATGTACATGGAAAAATATTTTTGGTATTTTGTTTTTTATTATTATGTATTTTATATGTAGCTATGCATTTGAAGGCGAGACGGATACATTTAATGCAAAATGTTTGAATATTATAAATACAAAAAAATATAAATACTCGCAATTGTCGTATTTTTTTACGTAACACAAAAAAAATAACGATTATTTATGCCCACGTATTATAATATTTTTTTGTATATATCCCATTCTACTTTGTCGCCCAATACCAAGTACTATTATTATTATTGCAATATTTCATTTTTTTTCTTCTCTCCATGACCTTTTTTTCATTCGCATTCCATTCCTTCTTGTTTGTTGAATAAAATGGAAAGAAAATGCAGAAAATTTTGACACAAGGGATTGTTTAGATGGAATTGGAATCGATTGGGATCGATTCCTTCTGTTTTTTTACATCTTTTTTTTACCATTTGACATTCATAAATAACAAAACTAGCAGCAGAATATTTTTTTATACATGATTTTGAACAACAGCAAAAAAAGCCCATTCCATCTCGGTTATTGCTATACATTTCTTCACTTGTTTTCTTCTTACAGAGATTTACTTACTCTCAAGATGAAAAAAAATCATGATACTTCTTATTCTTATCCATCCTTTCACAAGGAAGAGCGGAAGGTGTGTGTGTGTGTGTTGTGTAGTATACCTACGTAAGTAGGTATGTGGAGAGATATGGATGGATATCTACATTTAAGCTTTGTGTGGAACTATCATCGGCGGGCTTTCATTCGTTTCATACGGAGAGAGAGAGTTACAAGAGGACACAACACAACATTGTCGTTGAAAAAAAGGAAGCATGCAGGATTCATGTCAAAAATTGGGAACAGAGAAAAAAATATTCCGATAATATTATTGCTATAAAATATGTAGTGGAGGAGAATAGCTATGTAAAATATACAACTGGCAATGATGGTGGCGGTGTGGTGGCTGCTGTGACAGAATGACGGAAATGGGAGCGGTAGCAAAAGCAGCTCAGCAACTTTCTTTTCTTCACCAATTCTTTCTACCACTTTTTTTCTTTCTCTCTCAGTGAACGGGAACGAAAAGAGATTGGATGGTAGTGATAAAAAAAGATGTATACTTCTATGCATATTATGATGATATTCATATTACCCGAATTTTTATTGAGTTGATAAACGAGTATTAGAGAGTAGCATAAAAAGGTAAGCATATTTCTCTATACTCGAAAAACTCGACTGCTCTCTTTCATTCTGCACGGTCATGTGTGGTACTACTTATGTTACTGGTACTTTTATTTTTTTTATGACGTGATGATATAGATACATATATAAAGGCATAGATAATAGATGTAGTAGTATATTGTGCATCTCTTCAAAAAAAATAAGAAAATTATATCTTTTTCTTTTGAATATAGTATACAGTTGAATAATAATAATTCCTCCACTATTCCCATCACTATCGTCAACTGATCTTTTTTTTGTCGTCTTCCTTCATGACATCGTCAGATGTGCCAGCAAAGGAAATGTGGCTGGCAGCTATGTATGTATCTTTTTTATACCTTTCTTCTTCTTTTTCTTCTTTGGTTATTTTCACTGACTACTTTAATACTGCTTACTCTTCAACAGCATTTTTTATGCATACATGCATGCACGATAAAATTTATAGTGGTGGAGAAAAAGGAAGTAGCTCTTTTCCTTGTAATCATCATCATCTTCATTCAGAGAGTAGCTTTCTTATTTTTTCCTGTATTTTCACCAGACCAAAACCGTTTCTAAAATGCGCGCACAGAATTTATATTGGCATACACATGTATGCTTATATATTTTTTTATAAAAAAGGATAATATAGGCAATATAATAGGTGAACACACATTTATTCTTTTAGGAGGATTTGAGCAAGCAGTATATTTTCTTATTTAAGATTTTTTTTCTCTCTTTAAAAAAATATACTATATCCACTACCATCAAAAGAAAATACTGCTGTGCTGTTGCTAGTCCACATGAACGAGTGACTTGCTCATCGTGAATTCTTAACATAAATCCGTTTAGTAGCAGGAGTACTCTGGCAATGGTGATGATGCTGATGATACTACTGATGGTAGAGAGACGAATCACAAGCATAAAAAATGGATAGGAAAGTAAAAAAAAGAGAAATGCTATAACTAGAAAACTCTAAGAAAACTTGACGAACAAGAGTCGACAAAAAGAAGAAGGCGAAGAGAAAAAAATAAATAAGAAAGCATATAAGAAGAAAATAAATGTATAGAGAGATGCACAAGTATATACCAAGAAAATAAAAAGAAGAGCTTTCAATCGATTTGCAAGTCTTGGAATCTTTGAAATCTCTCTAGAGAGATAAGTATGCATATCATCAACTTTGCATGATGATGATATTCTCAGCAAGGAAGCAGCAGCAGCAGCAGCAGTGAAAAAAGTGGAAAGAATAAGAGAGAGAGAGGGGGAAAAGTAGACAGGAGCTGATATGCTTATGTAAAAATAACCATGATCCAATAATGGTGCATGTCTTATTGTAAGGAAAAAAATGCATACTTTTTTTTATGCAACAAGAAGAATCTTGTGTAAGCATAATTTATGTATGTATATATAAAAGCTTGTATAAACTTTTGTAATACTTGGAGAAGAAGAAGAAGAAGGAGAGAGAAAAAAACTTTAAGACACATTTTTTAAGAGGATGTGCTCGGCCATATCTCTCCTTGTGCTAAATCCGATCTGTGCCCATTTATGTTTGAACGTATTTATTCATGAATTATTTTCTCGTATGAGAAAATCCGTCAAAGTGGAACAAGCAAAAAATATATATATAAAAAAGAAGAAGACTTGACAGCATCACGCCGCGCACACTACATTATGCATTCGTAAACTCAACTTTTTACTATGCAGCACAAAGTTCAAACAGAAAAAAAGAGTTTTGATTTGGGCTATTAACTGGTATATATATATATATATTAGGTATATTTATGAACATTTTGTGTATACCTAATATATGTATACTTGTTGTAGGTTGTAAAAGTATATAAAGCTGCGGCGCAAGATGTTTGTTCATCTGTCTCAGTTTCTGGAATGTGGCATTTATGATGATGAGTGGTGTGCATGTAGATGATTGAAATTCTATCAAGATCTCCTTCTTCGATAATATTTCATGAGGAATGACTAACCTCAGGGCTCTCTCTCTTACCCTCATCGCTATTTTATCACACACATATTTTTTTCTTGGATGAGCTTTGAACACAATGATACATGAAGTAATTCTGCTTTCCGATTCCATTTATTTCCTATAACAATCCTTTTATATAGACCCATTTCAAATTCTCAGTATGCGTTATTGGAAAACAGAGTAAGAGAGTGGATCATGCATGTGTCCTATTAAGAGGGAAGGAAACGGGAGAAGACTTGAAATTTTTTAATGTATGTACAATAAATCAGTTTAGATTACTGATTTTCTCTAAAAACAGTGGTCCATCATCAAAACTATATTAGGAACACATACTACATAGGTAGCAACAAATATAACTTTCGGCCAATAATTTGTGGATCTTACATAAGATCTAAATCGTTGTAACGCATGTTTTAAAAATAAGGGCATTTAAATTCACCAATAAATATACAATCACCCTATTTTTTCCACTATATTTCAAGTTCTAAATCTAAAATGTCATCAAAAAGTGCATAGGTATGCAATGCGCAGTGAACTCTTTCCCTCATTGCTCCTGCGACCCCATCACAAGTGCAAGCGTCATTTGTATCCCCTTAGGCGTGACGTCATTAATTTGATTAGGAAAAACTTTTCCACCTGCGGTAGCTAATCAAGCAACGAGCTTGCTAACCCTCCGTCGTCCACAGCCATCATTCATTCATTTCCTTTTTCCTCAATTTCTTAATCTCACTTCTCTTTTCCTCAAGTTGACTTTCCCTTTTAGGCTGGTCCGCCTTATCCCAAACAAATTAAATTTTGCAGTGCCACATTATTACATACCCAGAAAATTTACCTACGTATACACATTCCGATTGTGTGGCCTATGCAATAAACACGCATTGTTGGGAGGAAACATTTTCAAAACGTGAAATGACGAGCAAGGCCAAAAGCGCACTTTTCCCCCTTTTCTCTTTAAATACTACACTTTTATTAGCACAAATGATACAATCAAAAGGGAATGACTTTTTTGTGTGAAGAAGGGTTAGCATTTTGTGTACGTTCCTGTTTCACAACTTTTAGAGCTTCACTTCCACCACTTCAACTTACCACTTTTAATGCGTTTATTCAGTTTGTAAATTCAAGGTTTTATATAATGAGTATTTTTTTTGTAAAGGTGAGAGTAAGTTCTGAAAGATACTATACCTTTATACATGCATGCATGCATGCACATATTTCGTATAGCTAATATATACTTCGATGCATCTTTTCAAGCGATATATTCGTTTTTCCATCCTTATTAAACTTTTGCATTTTGATGCGAGACAAAGTAATTTTCATTCAGGCCAGAGGCTCAATATACCATCATGCCTCTGACTATCTATCTTTTCCACGAAGGCATTCTCTGTAAATACCTACCTAATACCTACAACCGGCAAAGTAGCTATCAGGCATACTTGACTAACAGCGTGTGGTGCTGCTGCTCCTGCTCTCATATCAGATTCTCGTCGACGCTAATATACTTCTCTCTTCTTCTTTCTCTCATGAGCCGCAACACAACCCATTTTATAATCAACAACTACTTGTTCCCCTATATTCATTACCATTCCAATTTCTCACTTGGCAAGTCACTGAGAGAATGAGTGAATGAGCGAGTGAACCGAAATGTGCTTAAACTTGCAGGTTTCATCATAATCAGAATGAGAACACACACACACACACTCCCTCTCAACTCCAGTCACACAGCAGCGACGTAGTAATTTAGATTTAGTTTCACTCATTTTACTTTCACTTCTTCACTGCCTCTCCCTCCCTTTCCTCTCTTGCTCCCATTTTCTCAGAGAAAAGAATCAAGTGGAAACAAGAGGATGGGAAACGGGAAATACGTTTTTTAACTACAAAAAGGATATGCTGTCTTACTTATGCTTCCACACACACACGCATCACATTTTATGCTCTTTTGCTCCGTGTACATATGGCACCATCGTCTTGTATAAATTAAACTTTAACAAGTTTTCCTACATTTTTTCTTCTCCAAGATCAAGAGATGCAACGAAAGAAAAATCTTTACTCTAGAAATTTTATCCCTACTTCTCGTCTCTTATTTCAAGTAAAATAGGTAAGAAAACGAGAGTCTGTTCACTTTAACGCTATCTAATTTTAAAAGAAAAGAAAAACTTTTCATCACATCCTAATTTATTAACATTTTGTGACTCTCTATGAGATCTATGATGTAGGGTGGGTGAGTACGACAATCTTTTGTTGTTGAGATATTTTGATGAAATGATGGGATCTCGCGGGAACAAGACAGAAATGCCAAAAAGGAAGTTGTAATCAGTCAACAAATCAGTCCTTGTAATTAAACCACCATTTACTACCATCATCTAACAAGAGACGAGCATAATGTGAATGAAATGATGATGGTTCAGAGTATCCTTCCAAGTGGAATAACTCGCCACTTTAATGCGAAAACGAACACAAATGAGTGATGTAGCCATAGTACTTTGCTCTGTCGTAATAATACAAAACACTCTTTGCGTATTACACTGTACATTACATACATATATGGATGTGGTGTCAGTGTTGCGGTCTCTCACGTAACAAAATAACATTTCAGTTGGTTTTTGCGGTAGTACACGTACACACACACACACACATACACACAAACTGCTTTGCTTCTCATATCAGTATCACACCAAAATGCTTATCTCTTGGCTTTTATGCAATCTAAAAACTTTGAGAATACAAGAATGTGCATGTTTAAATTAGCCTTTTTAAAGCACACAACAAAACTCATTGCAGTTTGTAGTATGTATGGTCAACCAGAACACAGAGACACATTTTATACAGCTGGATAAGGTAGTAGATAATGCTCACATGGACATGAAGACCCGATATGCAGGCAACCTTTGTTGCATCTGTATATTTTAAGAAATGTAAACGCCACTATCAATAATAAGACTATCCTATGGTTACGTTACATACGCAGGTCTCAAACTGACATCACTGCGTCATGAGTAGATAAACATACATAAATTATGATAAGTGCTCATATAGAATAATAACCAAACAACAAATGACAAGGTTTTTAAGTGAAAATGAATGATCAATTTTACACATAAATGCTAGCAAAAGAGCTACAGAGAGACAATTTACAGCAACACATTAATAGATCAAGGAAAACGGAAAGACATGGCTTGGTTTCCACATCATCATCTAACTTTCATCTTACATACATCCCAACACCAACTTATTATTTTTTATGTGTGTTGGGTGTTGACATAAAGTCAGACGGTGTGTATGTGTGTGTTCCAAGTATTTTATGTGCTTTGTCTTATTTCCACCACATATTATTTGATATGGGTCATCATCTAGTGTCGGCTTTTGTCCTCTCCTTTTTTTGCTTTCATTTCAGATGAAAGATGAAAAGACCAGACCAAAAAAGGAAAAGAAAAGCTTTTCATGAGGATTTATCTTTTTTTCTATTCTGAAGGGGAGAAGCAAAAAAAGAGGATATGTATGTGCAGCTTTGAATGTGTGATGGTATGATGTGCTATATGTATAGTGCAATCATTGTAAGCGATGATGATGATGACGATGACGGGGACTTGAGTATTATTCTGCGTTGTCAGCAAAAAAATTTTTTGTCTGTGTCCTGTGTGTTTTCCCATTTACTTTAAGGGTGAATACGTATCCCATACTCATAGTTGTAGGTGCACACTTAAATACATATGAGTTGATTGTGGAGACGAAGCACGTATTGCATATAATAGAAGATCATCGTAGTATAGCACGTAAAGCTATTATATTTTTGTTGCGGTGTTTAGGCATTTTATA
>JAHZNC010005771.1:0-11539 GCA_027744095.1 Zhuqinia jingwanae | reverse complement strand
TCTGATGTCGACAACCTGGTGCACACGTGATATTTACCTTAAAAAATTTTACGTGATATTTACATATACGTTTACATACAAACGTATTCGTGGTTACTCGGTGTATTTTTTTACAAGCAGCTATGTCATATAATTTTGTGAAATATTATTAACACAAAACTTCTTAATTAGCAAGTAGACAATATTCGACATATTGGTAAGCATGTTTCCAGACGATGCAAAAACTTTGAGAATTATGAAAACCAGTTATGAATATCTTTCGAGTTTGGGAAAGGAAAATTGTATGGTTTGAGATATTATTTTAAAACAAAATTGAAGAAAATTCAAAATGGTACGAAATTTTAGAATCGCAAAAAACATTCATGCAGATTTTATCAGTCAAGCTTGTAATGAAACTAAAACTTGTAATTTACACTATTGTTTGCTAAAATAAACTTTAAAATAAAATATTTTTGGAGCAAAGATTGCTCAAAGATTTCTCTCCCAGTTATTTTATCATGCGATTTTAATTTCGAACGTTTTACTTGTAATATATTATCAACTACATTTTGTCTACTACTTTTTAACGTTAAATTATGTTATAAGCAAAAAACATAATCGATTGAGAAGAAACAAAAAAGTAATTGATGGAAAGAAGACAAAGAGAAAATCGAGGGGGAAGAGATGGAAACGTAATCGATGGAAATTAAGCACAAAAAACTAAGACCATTGTTTATAAATATAAATATAAGTATGGTATGTGAGTAAGACCATATTTATTCCGCAAATGTTAGATTTAATTTATTGAGATTATTCGGTTACTTTGCAGTGGTATTCCTAACATGTAAGTCCCACTTACACATTCAGGATATTACAATCAAGCTTAATAAAATCATGTCATTACAAGGTTTCATTTACTTCTAAATTTTGGTATTTTTTTACAGTTCATGTTTTAAAAATGTTTATCATATTGAAGCATAATGATAAAATTTAATGCTAACTTATAACTTTAATCCCATCACGTCGCCATATGTAATGAGGGCTCTAAACGTATTTCGACTAGCACTTCTCAAAAACTTAAGCATAGAAGTTGGCTGTAAATAAAACATCTTCCCATCCCCCAAACTAAAAGGGGTGCAAGCCCTCTTAACACACTTCATATATTCCCTGTCCCGTCTTCTCGGCCAGTACTCCAACCTCCATGACTCGATAGTTTCTTCACTCCATTAATATTGCCAACCAGATAGGGTTACTATAAGAGACCAAAGTAGAAGCACACTAATTGCGGCCAAAAGCAATATCATTTGGATTACGATGCCAATACTATCCCACCGATAAACTAGGGTGCAGACACAAAATAAGGTGAAGACTCATGAATACAGATTGCAAGCAGAAGCACACTTCAAGATTCATTACTTTAAAGAGACATTGCACTGCCCTCCGTGTCTTCACCAAATGGATTGGGTCTTTCCGAAGAAAGTGGCTGGATTTGTAGAGCTTCCTTCCGGTTCGCAGTTCCCACCCGACAATTTGAAGTATGAAAGCAAAATACACAGTCCCAATATATCCAAATAAGCCTAGTGTGCTAAGAATTCCCACTGCAAAACTTCCGAACCATAAACCGTTCACGAGGTAAAAAGCCCAACCAACTAGTTCAGGGTTATAAGCGTCCAATGCAGTTAGTATACCGAGGCCAACGCATCCGCCAGAAATGAGAACCAAGAATATTTCTCAAGAAATTTGAACACACCATTGAAAGCGAAACAATGGCCACTAGCCTTGAAGGAAAGTACTCCCATGTAAACGATGCTAAGGCCGCCTCCATGAAGTGCACAGATGGCATTGCTGGATTTGTGCATTTGGCCTTTTGTATGCACGTCATACACATGCGTGGGCAGAATAATGAGCGCATAGGTTAACATCCACAGCCAATTATGTAAGAGTCGAAAATGACTCCAAAAGTGGACATATGCTTGCCCTCGAACTCGATCGATCTTGTAAGGAATATAGCCTAGCAGGTTCACGAAGGCAACAATACGAACAAGATTATTTGCCATGATATCAGTATACATTTTTGTAGCAATAACAAATGCCGGAACAAAACTAAGCTGAATTTTTTTGTCGACTGTGAGGTTTGAATGGTTAAAAAGAAATAGGGCATCCAGCATTGAAAATTTGAACGTGAAGCTGAACTATTGGGAAATGTAATGGGATAGAAAAAACTTCTATTGCCGGCAATCATTTAAATTGGGGAACTTACATTAAAAGTAAGCTTTTTCATACTAACGAAAGGTGATACATATGTTCCTTCGACGTCTTATAATAATATTTGTTGCTCGTGCCTTATGATCATTTGAATATTAAGTTACAACTGGTGCACTTTAATCATCAAGCACATTAAAACTCATAGTAATTCAAATAAATCAGCCATCATTAAACTTTTCAAGAGCGAAAACGGGAATAAAGATTACGAGAGAAATTATGTACACTACATTGAAATTACAAATAGCAAAAAGCTAATTATATATTTAATTAAAAGTAAGGTGTAACCATGAACTTATGCCATTTCTTGTGTTCTGGTTGATGTTATATGTAATATAATTTTGTGGCTTCCTCCTGTTTCGATGTATGTTAAAATAAATGATACAATTTTGGGCTTCATAAAAACATAGATTTTGACATTTTACTGCAGTGTTTCTGTAGTCATTACTGATGATTATAATTTCATACTAATGTTGTTCACCTCGTCGAATTTTAACCAACTTTTACCCAAGGAGAGTATGTCCACTGGACGATAGATTTTAGGCAGTGGAAAACCCACTATTTGTCAGTGAATTAAATGGACGAACGGTCCGAAAATAAGAACTACTTGTTAATACCATGTCATAGAGGTTTTGGGGTAAATTGAGCACTATAACAATCCATTTTAGGCAAAAAATCCACTCGTCCAATAATATGTCCATTAAATCCATCGTACGTCCGAAATAGGGGTGGACGTGAATTTTTACCATCTTTACTTTGACCTATAAGCATATTTTGAGACATATTGGTCTTTAACATATAAAGATTAACTCTGCAATCTTAAAAAGAACATCAATTCAGAAACAGAAAAAATAACTTGTTCATAATTGTGAAAACGCTTTGTGAAATTTTTGTGTATTCATGACTATAACGAATTCACAGTGCATTTGTGAATGCATAGTGTTGAATTTTGGGGTGATTGTGAAAACTAAAACTGTTTTACGATGCAGTATATTTGAAGTTTTCTCGCCCTTTATAGACCTCTCAAAAGATGCCAGTAGTTCAGATCGCCGGATCCGGAGAATCTGGAGTTTCAGTACACGTTTGCTTATTTATAACATAAAAAGAGTTATCTCTATTAGTAGAATAATTTATTATTTTACAAGTCACGTTATAAATTAAAAGGAGTGAAAATATACAGTATTTGCTCCATGAGCAAGAAAGCACACACAAACTTGTGTGCGTAACGAGTTGTTGCGAGTGAGTCTTTTCTGGTTGGGTTGGGGATCTTCCTTTTAGCTTTACTTCAGCTAAACATAGAAAAAGGACGTTACGGAAGCGTTTTCTCCATGAGCTGCTTACCTAGTGTTTCTCACACCGATCCCACTCACCAGAGTACCAAAAGAAAAATGGTTAATTTGCATTACATAGCATGTATTAAGTTGTTAGATAAATATTATGGAATAGGTTAGGAATATTAGGTTGTTAGCACCATGTCGAAAAAGCACCATGTCCCAAAAGCACCATGTCGCAAAAGTGCCATGTCGCAAAATTACCCCATTTCGCAAAGTTACCGTGTCGCAAAAGGCCGGCTATTGCTTACCTAGTGTTTCTCACGCCGATCCCACTCACCAGAGTACCAAAAGAAAAAGGGTTAATTTGCATTACATAGCATGTATTAAGTTGTTAGATAAATATTATGGAATAGGTTAGGAATATTAGGTTGTTAGCACCATGCCGCAAAAGTACCATGTCGCAAAAGCACCATGTCGCAAAAGCACCATGTCGCAAAAGCACCATGTCGCAAAAGTGCCATGTCGCAAAATTACCCCATTTCGCAAAGTTACCGTGTCGCAAAAGGCCGGCTACCGTAAAAAACGGCAGATAAACGGAAGTCTCAGGAATTGGGGCAGACTTTTTGCATGTCTTTGCAGAGTGTTGTACTGTTACAGATACTATGAGTCATGAATATACATATATAAACTACGGATTATCAGAGAGATTTTATACAGGACCTAAGGCGGTCCTTAATAATTGGTGTATGCAGTGCAAATGCTGTTACTTTGTTGAATTTAAGCTTATCTCAAAAGACTTGTTAACTGTTGTGCGACTTGTTGTTGTACAGCTTTGTTTGGATTTCCTTCTTGCCTATCCCTGGATTAAAATGCAACTAACGGAAGTCTCAGGAATTGGGGCAGACTTTTTGCATGTCTTTGCAGTGTTGTACTGTTACAGATACTATGAGTCATGAATATACATATATAAACTACGGATTATCAGAGAGATTTTATACAGAACCTAAGGCGGTCCTTAATGATTGGTGTATGCAGTGCAAATGCTGTTACTTTGTTGAATTGGAGCTTATCTCAAAAGACTTGTTAACTGTTGTGCGACTTGTTGTTGTACAGCTTTGTTTGGATTTCCTTCTTGCCTATCCCTGGATTAAAATGCAACTCAATTGGAGCAGGAGGAGGATGACGGAGAAAAGGTGGATGACCAACTGGAATTTCATTTTGATATAGATACTTTTGGGGAACGTTTTCCGAAACTTGTACACTTCATTCATGAACACCATTGTACATGACCAATGAGATCAAGCCAGATTTAAAATATGATAACTGACAAGATAATAACATCACCAACAGAGAAAGAAATTTACTCGCATAAACCGTATCTTTATGCACGGTAAAATAGATGTTTTATCCTTTTTAAGGAGGCATGCTCTCTGGTGAGTTGGTGAGATCGTTTCCTTGGTGATTTGGCTCGTGAAAAGTTTAACCTATCATCTTTTGAGTATGGTTTTTTTTAAACAAGGGCATCTGAATTAATTGTCGCATGAATCAATAAATGATTTTTTTGTCTTTTAACTCTACTTCTTCAGTTTTTTATAAGTGGTTAAAAAATACATATAAACTTCAGCAAGTGTGGCCAGAGAGCCAAGCCACGCTACACGATTATGATTTTGGTGGTTTTCTGGTTTAAACCGGTGCAGTTATAAATGTACTGGATATTTTTTTGTACAAATGCTTTGTGTTCAAGGTGACGATACAAAGTACATACATATATTGCATGTACCATGCACCTTGAAACAAGTTGGATACATGATGAAATGCACAAGAGTAAGCACATTTTACTTTCGGCTTCCTTTTGAGAATAATAAATTACAAAACCCAAAATAAACAAGAAATGCTCCCTACTAAAAATAAAATGCATTCACCAGCATCCCTTGTTATGATCATGATGCATTCAATGTGAAAAGAACATTATTTTAGTGAAGGGAAATGTACTTGCTTATGTGGCAGTAGTGTATCCTGTTTTTGGACATTAAGAACGGGAATTACTAACCGTATTATTACCCTTTTGCTCCTCGCTTTATCCTTGCACCTGTGCTGTATGTAAATACCTGTGCCTTCAGATAATATGCCCTCAGGCAATTCCTTCCTTCTTTCCTATTATGACCTGTTACTCTCACAATCATCTTGCACAGCATGCTACAATCACAACTCTGAAACTCAGTTTTCCAACAACTACCAAGGCAGCAACAACAACAATAATCATTATACTTGTCCTTTTCCCTTAAAAAATACCGAAGCCAAGCCAAGCCTCGTCATGAGCTAGTAACCTTTCTCTTTTGTTTTTTGGTTCACCATTTTGGAACTTTTTGGGACAACATCAAGGTGATGGAGTGCTAATATGTAAAGTTAAAAGCGATTTTTTACAAAATAATAACACTTAATTTTTATAATTACTTATCTAAATATTTTTCCCAAAATTACAAAAAAATGCTTGATTTGTTGAATTTTGTGTAAGTGTGGAAATAAATTTTGACTATGAGGGAAAATGAAAAGATTTAAAAAAAATTACAATCAATCAGATTTCAGAATAAGTGGAACTGAAACGAACATAAGGTAACTGCTTAGCTGTGGAAACTAGAAAAGAACGACCAAATTGGAAGTGTGAAATGAATTTCATTTGTCCTCCTCCCTAAAAAATATACCAAAGCTATGTCTGGTGGTGAGCTAGTACTTTTGTTTTTGGATCAGCATTTTGGATTTTTTGGATAGCTCAACAAAGACGAAAATCTGATAATGTTCAAGCCAAGGTAAATTATTATTACTTTTTAAAAGTTAGCCTTGTTTATATAATTTTCTCAGATTTGTTTTTGCTTATTTTGTTGAAATTTATGCAAGGTTAGAAATATATTTTTAATTATTACCAAAAAATCAAATGATAATTTAATGGTTTAAAAAAATTGCAGTCAATCGGATTTCAAGATAAACGTAACTGAAATGAGGCCAAGGTTAATAGTGGTAAAAAGACCAAACTAGAAATGTGAAATGAAACCAGACAAGCATCACAAGTCAGCCTAGGACATCGGGGTTTCAAGTAAGTAAATTAGAAAAGTGTGTCATTGGCAAAAATGAGTAAACGAGAATATCAACAAATTTAAATATGTAAGAAAATATAGTTGTTTATTTTTTGTGCTAATTTTAAATATGAAACGTGATTTATTTACTATTTGATTTCTCATCATTGCGTAACTAATATATTTTAAATGGGAATTTAATTTTTCATTTTTAGAAATAAATCAACAAGGTCAATGGAAGGACCAAATGACGAGCTTACGTGGAGGAATACCTTCATAGCTGATTTCAATTTTAGCTTCAATAGTTTCGACATACTACATATTACACTAATTAAGTTGAGTAGTTTTTTAGTACAAATTTTTGAAGGTTTAATTTTACTTATCACGATTATGATAAAATTTAATGTGTTATAAGATTTTGAGTAGAAAGTTTGCAAATTAGTTGTTAGTTTCAAACAAAATTTATTTGAGTGAAACTTTTTGAATTCTTTTCAATCCGTTATCAATTCATGTCTGTATTGAAGTTGCGCGGTCAAAGTGAAAATCAAATTTGATCAGATACTTCTAACCACATCAACAAGTTTTCTTTGATTTAAGATTATTTTCAGGCAACTTTAAGATTATTTTCTACATTTACTAAGAGATGGATATTCATTTGACCATAATTTGTTAATTGACTACTCCATTACATAACAGAACGTTATTTTGCTGTTTAATTTCAAAAGTGAAAGGCAGACTTGTTTACTAACTCAACTTGGAATGTAACACGTGATGAAATCTGTAAATGACAGTTAAAACTGGTTTAGGCTTCTTCAGGTTTACTGTTAGTTTTTAAAACTAAAAATATAATCCAAAGGGTATCTACAGTTCTTAAAATCACATAACCAGAGTGAATTGAGACATGAGATATGTTTTAATGCAAATATATAAACAAAAGATCCACAACAACCACCAATCAGATGAGGTAAAACATCAATTATGGACATTGGCTGAAATTAAATTGCTTCCAAATTACATTGATTGACGTGCTTTAAAAAATTATATCAAGGAAATATAATATACAAAAATGTAAGGGCGTGCCCTCAAATTGAAGTTGCCGGTATGTGAAATAACTTGTGAACAAATTTTGTTACAACCTTACGGAGTAAAATATACCAACTACGCTGGCCATCGTTCTGCTGATATAATTTCATGCTTTGTCTACTCAAGGCATTTTTTTGCTTACAACTGATTGGTTAGAGTTTATTATTAACCGTTGATTAATTTAATTTTAGCCAAACAGATTTTGCGTAGTAGGCCACCTCACAAACAAAGCCTGAAATTTTACTACAGCGATGGCCAGCGTGACTACAGTATGTATGGTACATACATTTTATATTTAAGTAGCAACCCCAAATGCTGAGAGACTGAGGGAAAGAGTTTAATGAATACACATATGTGGTTTTTGATACTTTACAAGTTGGAAATAATGATCCCATTTTGGTAATTAGCTGTGTAATTAGTAATACGAAACGTGCTAAAGGTTTATTGTGTGGCGTAACTCGTTGAAATCATAAATTATTGCATCACCTGAAAAAAAGCTGACTTTTTTTTGCAATATTGGTACAAGTAAAAGTCGAGTAAAACACATGACTCAACTACAAATTGGTTACTGAAAATATGAGTCATATATTGACCACTTAACATTCACGTGGAATTTATGATGTTGGTTAAATTTAGAACTTTGTAGGAACGTATTTAATCATTAATATACCATATTATAATGAACGTAAACCCTGACATTTTGTGAACGGGTTCGGAACATACAGTGAGGTTGGAAACAAAGTTGCCACACATGTGGCTCATGCATGTGTCACAAATGCATTGATGTTTTTTAAGTGCCGCAGCTGTCACCATAGCCACATGTGCGGGTCATTTGTACGCACAAATGCAATGATAGTTTCAATGTTATAATTTGACTCGGTGATTTGTTTATAGCAACATTTTAAGAACATATGTAGCAAAAAATCAAAACTTCCATGTCCACCCCCTTTTTTAGTGGACAATGGACAAAAGTGTCCAAAATGAACGAAAGTGTCCAATTCGACACCTTTGTCCAGCTAACCTCTAACGACCTGCATGACGAAAACTCATTGAAATATTTGGTGCGTGGTAATTTTAAATTCTCTTTCATTGAACCGTTGTCGCAGAGATCTTGTTGAGGTATCAACACATCAATCATTACGATATTACGAACCCCGTAAAGTTGTATATTGTTAGTTAGCAAGTTCAGATGAATGATGATTTATCATGAACATCATCATCATGGTTCAGATGAATGTTCCATGCATATTATTTAAAGTTGGCAGTTTCAGTAGAATTTTCAGTGATTGTTATTTTAGATTTAAATTTTGTTTCAATAATGTAGTATAAGCCACTCAGGCAGTTCGCATCACATCACAGGCAAGCAAAAACGGGAAAGCCAAACGCCAACACAGCTATTGATGATGATGCTAGCCAAATGATACTCGAAGTAGAAATCAAAATCGCCTATAAGGTTACTCGGATCAAATGATGATGTTTTGGCTGTAATGGGTAAAGCTACACTTTATTGCAAAACATTTTTGTCGCTAAGCACTATCGTTTAAAGTATTAAGGCTAGTACTGCAGCTATTGAGCGGTCGTCTACATACCTTGGAAATATAACGAAAAAACGAAATCGAATATGCATTAAAAAGACATGTATCCTCCTAGCTGTAGACAAAACACTGGTCGTCAGATTATGAGTATGAGTCGAGGTTTAAAAATTCTAACACATTATTTAATGAAAGATATACCTGTACGGATATATTGCCTGTCATTATTGTCAGCTATTTGCTACATTGTGTCTTAATTTGAGTCAGCTTCTTACTACTTCTAGAATTCCAGATTTTTCATTCGTTGCACTGCACTAATTTAAAATAGTACTTAAGGAGAATAATCGTTTATTTATTAACTCATATTCCACATTTAAATATGCCTTATGTGCAACTTACCAAATCTATCTATCAATTCATGTATCTTGGAAATAATTAATTTTATACACATTAACATGTTCCCTGAACTCATTAATATTTAACCCTTTGACAAATCCAACTGCGGTTCCCCGGTGTTTCTTACAATGCCCCAAAGATTTAGAGGGTTGCACATTTGTCCCCTTTTGGACACTTTTGTTTTTGTCCAACGGAAAAGGGTGGACAAAATCCCTTTTGTCCACTGTCCATTGTCCCCTGTCCAGTGGACATGGATTCACTGATATGTAGATATAAAATTTTTACAAGGCACCAGACTTCCATGACATTACGTTTTGGATAAAAAATATGATGATTGTATGGATTTGGAGGATGCTGTGTGACTTATTTTAATTGAAAAATAGGTTTTCATGAACGTTGATTCTTGTGACGGTATTAATTAAGGTATAAAATTTGTATTTCTGTAAGACATATGCAGAAAATCGTAGTAGGAGGAATTTTCTCAGTGTTTCTCGACGATCGCTGGTGGAGCGTGTTAAAAATTGCCGATTTTGTTTTGGAACCAAAGCTCAATGACGAATCGTTCGACAGATCTGGTGATGAATAGGTTTTGAAACTTACAGTAAATGCATAATACCGCTTTAGCTTGATGCCTTTCCCAGGCATCATCGCTAAATACTTGTATGTAGTTGATCTCCGATAGCAACTTCATTCAGGTTGTCTGGTGCAAAAAGATATAGCGTATGACCTAATTTATTTATCTCTAGAAATCAAATTTGCTAAATTGATTTAATTTGCAATATAATGTCTAAATTTCAAAACGAATGGACTTGTTGACATGTTAACCTCTGAATTCAATGCAGACGAAAAATACTTTGACCAAATGTACGGTCCAGTATTAACGCATAATTAAAAAAAAAGTGCATTCTAAATAACTAAACACAGTTAATAGTTGAACCCGCCGCATGAAATTAATTAGGTTGATTATCAAGGCAATTGTATACGGAATATTCCAAATACTAACGCTGCATATTTGCATTAAGAAAAATGGGTATCCAGCCAGTTACTACAAGCAACTGTACGTACTAATGTGTAACAATTTTTAAACTTCGTTGATCAGGAGTTGTGATCGTGATGTGATAGGTTATACGTACACAGTATTTGTATACCCGCTGCTACAGTGGCTGACTTTCTAGTCTTAGCAGCAAACTGTCAACGGTTTTTTCATGAAATCTTCGAGTAAGCATTTCGGAGACCAGAGAGCAAACCCCAAAGTTATTTTGCTGACCCAAACTTGGAAATTTTGCCACATTATTCCAACATTCATGGACAGGCCGACCACCACTATGCCATTCGTCAATAGTAGCATCCTAGCCATTCTCAGTATTAATGACGTAAGGAATATCTATGTAAAAAACACTTAGCATAGGACATTGAACACAAAATATACAACACAAGAACTACGACAACACCACAAACAGAGGAACAAAGATCGCCGGTTATATTGTAATCTGTAGGGATGAGCATATACGTGAATGATCTGAACAAGGCATAACAATGCCTCCATTAACTTGAACAAGATGAATGTCTGCAGGGGTATTTAATAGGAATCCCATAAATATCCCAACTCACTCCTTGTACGAATTACCCTTTAACCATATGAATAACAAAGCCACTGCGATTTGCAGGAAATATTTAGGCCGACTCCGGTACACTTGTAGGATAAAACAAATCCTAGAGGCTTAAATTAAGTTTTTTGTGCATAAAAGCTTCACCACATGGAAAAAGATCTGCTCATCATCGCTGCACTTGACGTGCTTACACAAAAATGTCCCTACTTTCTCACTAAAAAATAAACACCTTCAGTTGGCGTATGATCAAAGGGTGTTACTTTGAACTCTGGGTAAAAATCATCTCGTTGCTGTTTCAAGGAACCGAAAGGACGCAACATATCTTTTAAATT
>JAHZNC010005770.1:0-19460 GCA_027744095.1 Zhuqinia jingwanae | reverse complement strand
ATTTGTTTGTGAGGAAACATTTCGAAAAACAAAGTTTTACCGTTCGTTGCTCTTTTAAAATCTACTATTCACGATAGCTAATATTATTATTGTATGAAATCCTACAAAAGTTAATGAACCACCGGATTTTTGTGTAAGTAATCTGAGATGCAAAATACATAATCCAACAGAACAAAATAACGAGTCAAATAAATAATCCAAACTGTGTGTCTTTAAACTATTTATAATTAAGTACACTTATACCATACATACAACAATGCAACTTTTCAGAGAAAGAACTTTGACTTTTATAAGGACGCACACTTAAAAAGTATGAAAAATCCTTGAAGTTTTAATTATACATTGTGTTTTGTATACGACAAAAAATAAATTACACTATCCAACTTACCCTCATTTTGCTTAAAAATTAATGCCGAGTTAAGAAAGTTAGGAAAGAGATAAATAGAACAACATGTAGGTATGCATGTTACACTTGTTTGCATATGATATACATAACCAGGGTGAATGACTCCCACAGTCCAGTCAGCCTTTTATCTATATCCCACATTATTTATTTTACAGTTTTATTCAACGTTTTATAATGGACAACATGCAGCGGCAAATATGCCAACAAGGAGAGAAGGGATGATATGATGCGCATCATCATATGCTTGACAAATTCGTTCATGTTAGGTAAAGGCTTTCTTTTTGAATCCCAAGGGACATTCCCCAGTTGGCACTAGAAAAAGAGAAGTATCACACGACTGCTGCATTCGCCAAGTTTTACTACACTCAACTTACACTGTTACAAACTTTTGGTAACAAAGCAAACAAATATTATACAAACGTGTGATTAAGTTATGATGACCACATATTGCTGCTACTGTTTCCACTATGCAAGTCTAAACACATGTTATATCCCAGGGAAACAAGTATATGCCCTAATTGCCTACCTACCCATACATTTCCCAGAAAAATGAATATTTTTCCATTGTCGTAATATGCTGTGCATTTCATCGAAGTTTAAAACTCTGAAGGCTTTTAAAAGTCACTTTTTAGAGTTACAAATTTTGTACAAAGTAGAGTCCTGCAGGAAGAAGAGCATCAAATATGGCTTTTCTCTCCATTTTATTTTATATAGTTTTAAGAAGCCCAGTGTAGTTTCCAGTTTGGAATTTTGTTACAGCAGCTAATGGCACTTGTCTGCATGCTCGAGTTCATAATATTCAATAACATTAGCGTATCCTGAAAACGGTATAATACCAAAATGCTTTGGACACTACTATTATATTACAGTGTTGTAATATGTTTTGAAGTGTCAACTTTCTCCACATCGCTACCACTTCTGAATAAATTGGTACACCAGCAGTTTGTGTAGTCTGTATACTTTGGAGCGTCATTCATTAGTCATTATTATAAACACGTCTGAAAGATGATTTATAGAACATGATGAAACTTAATACATACATCCATAAAAATATCGGCTTGTTTTCTGTTTGCAGTAAAATTGTGAGCAGCTTTTATGTGTTTTGCCTCCTCCCAAAAATATGACTGGTGGGCAGGAAGGTTCAAGGATAAGGATATCTTTTTTTGGAGGAAGGTCTGGTAAATAATATTTTTGTGTATCCTTTCTATACGCAAATATTTAGGCAACATAATAATAATGTAACTTGAGAAGAGACGCTGGTTTGTGTAGAGAGAGAGAGAGCTAAAGCTTGTTCCTACTAAGCCCCGCGTGATAGTATTTACTTACCCGGGCGAAATAAGAAGTCTCTGTTTAGTGGTAATAGTGTGTATGTGTGTTCCCCCTTTTGCCACCGTATTGGGTAAACAGATAAAATATAAGGTTGCGTGACAGTAGTGTTGACAGAACCCCCAAAATCCCAACCAAATTCAAATTAAATTTTGCAACAAAAAAAACATCTTCAACGCAAAACGAGATTACTTACCCAACCCACCATTATCCCATCGATACATAATATACAGCAACATGCAAAATTCTATTTATATCCAATTTTACGATACGTAAGTCCATTTTTTACATAGACCTAAACGAAAAGGATCTTGTGAGCATGAAAATCTTGCTAATATTTTTTCAAGTAAATTTCTATAATAATATTTTTTTCAACATAAACATACATGTGTCCTAGCCAAACCATATAGTATAGTACATGCTGCAATGCTACACTTCTCAAAATTCGATTTATTGAGATAAGTAAGCGCATTGAAAAAATTGCCTCTTTGGTGTAGTGGTACACAAGAAGTTTTGTTCAGCTCTGCGTGATGCGATGATGGTGTGTAATAACACTTGAATGAAATGGATTTGAAAAACAATATACATAGATCACTGCTTTTAAACCATTGCTGTTTTTTCGCTCTGATTGTCAGTGTATATCCGTCTGTATAGAATGAAAAAATAAAGGGTTCTCTTTGTGGATGATTTACTGTCGCCTATACATTTTCCTATACATTTGGTTTTCTTGGTGATGTTGCAAACTTTCCCGCACACCTGAAATAACTCACGTCATGACATTTTTGGTATTTTTGATGGTCCAGTTATAAAAGGGGCATAAATTGGGGAGATACGTGATGGAGATACATGAGAAGCTATAGATGCCAAATGCGTGCCTCCTTCAAAAAGCAATGATGGGGTTGAGCCCCTCATCAAAACAAATAATATCACATTAGATTGGTAGTGTGACACCTCCTTTTTAAAAGTGAAGCCCCTCGTGAGTCTCTCAACATTCAGCTCAGTTTTATTTATTTTTACCCATGTTTTGTTGCGTGACTGTATACTGTACATGATAGGTATGTTACATAAAAAGAGGACTTTGATAGTAAAGAAATAGGATAGGATATGTAACTTGAGAAATAAATCAATTTATTTTTTTCTGTTGTTGTTGTTGTTGTATCACGTAGAATGAAGAAAAATGGGTGAATGTTCGAGAGGAAATCTGAGAGCTAAACTTTTATGCTAGGTTGGATTCTAGGCATTTTATCACAAGTGCAATTACCCACGTTACAAGGTGAGAATTTGTGTTTGTTTTTAAATACGTTCCAAATGTTTACTGTTGTTTTTAAATGGATGTGAAAGTGTTTGCAAGCTTTTTTCAGTTCACGTCTAAGTATTAGATTTTTTTAAATACGAAATAGGTACATATGTATACGCTATACGTAGGTATATGACATTCCTTTTAAATGTGGGAAAGGGCACTTGTAGCAAACAGCCAGTCATGGCTTGTTGCTATGAGTTAAGTTGTATCTAAGTTATTTTTCCAAACAATACTTTTTATAGATATTTTATAGAGACAAAATAATTATACTACATTGTTGTATGTCTGCAAATACACAGCACGGAAGCATACATACATCAGATTGGGGAAACGTGAAACTTTTGCAAATCCCCAAATCACTTATTATTACACACTCGCTCTTCGCCTATCTCTCTCAATAATATGTCAAAGCGAACAACAAAAGATAATAGATCTACAACTGAACTATTTTTACAAACCTACATATACATTTAGATATCTATATACTTGCAATTTGAGCTGCGTGCATTGCCAAACTTATTGTTGTTATTTATATAATGTACTGTATTTATAGATCATCAAATTAATAAACCCGGTACAGTACCATTATTACTCTGTAGATAATCTACTGTTGCAAAACATGTGTACGTATTATTAAGAATTCTTTCCAATTATATGCATCTTTTGGTTTGTGAAACCAGGTTATTTCCAATATAAATATAAATACTGTACGTACCATATCACATAATTCAAGCAAAATTCTCAATTCGTTTGGTTGTGAAACAATAACAAATTGTAGGTATTTTTATATTTTTAGCTTGTCCTTATTTATACCGGCATTTGATAACTAAAGAATTTCACAATAAAACAATCACTTTTTCGTAACTGTGCTTAACAATAAACATTCTATTTTTTATAAATAAATAGACATGAAGCAAAGAATGTAATAAAGAAATCCCATTTTAAGATAACATTTCGTAATAAAAAGACAGTAATGGCGATCAAATTCACGTTCCATATTGACATCATCACGATCGCCAATCCCAGGAAAAAAGATCACATCACACGAAGAATAGGAACAGTACAAATCATCAAGTAATGTACACAATCGATCTCTTTTCTTCTTCTATTACATCGATCCTTGTTTCCTCCTACTTTTTTCTCATGCCATAGGTTAATAGAATCTGAACTGAGAACCTTCAGGGAAAAAAAGAGAAGAGTGAAGGCGAACAAAGATCATTCATCTCATTTCGCATACGTATAATATAAACGCTTACCTATATATTATGTGCATAGTATATACCTACCAACCAACATATCATTCACATTCCCAGAAAGAAAAAGAAAACCAATTCTCTATCTTTTATTTTTTGGGTAATAACAACAAAAAGGGATATAGTGAGAGGATAACAAGTGAAGCGTTCCAGATCTTGGAACTTCATGATCATGATCCTCCCATCTTTTTTTACCCTCAATCGCTACACATACAAAAAATTATGTCAAGTCAAATTTACTATACGTTATTTATTACTATTACATATACCTACATATAGCCTATTACTTTACCATATATTTTTTTGTATAGGAACACCCGTTCATTTTTTTGTTTGTTTCTTTTTCAATTGATTGTGGTTTCTTCGACTATTTATAATCGATGAATAACAGCAAAAGAAGTTAGCTCTAGAGAAAATATTCCATATTTTAATAGAAATCGAATCGAATTTCCATAATAATAATATTACTTGATTTTGAACCTAAAACATTGTTATAACTTTTTCCTTGTCCCAATACTAATGGATAATGTTTCTTGCTAAATTCAACAGGAAGGTTCAAGAAACCAAACATAGGGACTTACTAATGTATATAATATACAGATAGATGGGTAAATACTAAATACTTATAATAATTATAAGTTTACAAGCTCATTACTTCGGGGTTTAAAAAATAGAGTTGTACAAAGTAAAAACCATGTCCTCAAGACATCACATTACACAAATCTTGTAAAGAAAAGTATTACAATACAACTGGACGGATCATTAGGTTAGGATTCCGTTATTAAAATGGTTTATGACTATCATTTGGAGAGTTCGCAGTAACAGTGAATGGTTTATATTTAATAGTGTTGTAAATTGTAATAGTATCAACCCTCGAAGCAGAAAAAGCACTGAAGAAGAAAGAGAAGATGGAAAATACAATATATATTATAATCACACTACTTGTGTGTGTGTGAGAGAGAGAGAGAGATCAAGATCCTTTCTGCACTTGTTGGGTCCCATCAGGGTTTATAAAACCCGTCACCCTTGGCAGTGTGCTTCCTTTCTTCATGAACAGTGAACAAGAAAAAGGATCACACAAAATAATATCCCTACACAGATCCAGATCTCCACCGTCCCCATCCGCTAAAATCCTTTTTTCTTTATAAAGCGTTTTACCGTTTTTTCTCTTCACAAAGCTTCTACAAACGAAGAAAAAGTGTCTTATTCTTCATCTTCTTTTAACATTTAATATATGCGTAGCCAGCAGTGGTAGAAGCACTTAAGTAGGTATTTCAAAAAAAAACTAATCCGTTTCTTCTTTTGACAGGGTTTAACCCCCGAGTTTGTGCGCGAGCCTCTTATAACTTTCACTCAAGAAGACAAGACTAAAGATTTTGTGGTGGTATTAAACTTCTGAATGCAGATTTTATTTCCAGACAATCATTATATTATCATTATTGATTCCTTATCATGTCGTGTCGTTTTATTGTAGTGAAGCAAATCATATAAATAGAACATAAAGGCACTTATTATTACTAGTGTGTATAGCACAGCAGAAAAATCCACTGACAATAAAAGTATTAAGCTTTCACCCTCTTTCATAAAGGAATGTACGCAAGTTGCGAATTACAATCCTGCTCAAAGCTAGAGGTTTTAGTTTCTCTATTGAGAAAGCTGAGAAGTAGTTGAAGTGGATAGTTTTTCACAGTCATATTATTGTTCGGTTCGGTCGGTCTCTACAAATACAAAATAATAATAATAAGCCTGGTTCAAACATACAACAAGTTTTATTTTATCTGTATCGACATCAACCAATGAAGAAAAGATAATAATACTATTTATGTAAAAGGCAATAGACAGATAAGTCTTTATTCCTTTCATTCCTATTCTTGTGTGCTCGCTTTTTGCCCAAAGCCATATAGGTAGACTCGGGCACCAAACAAACAACCAAAATGAGATTTTTCTTATAACATGTTGTGTACGCTTTCTTCCTTCCTCCTATCCACCTTTTCCTTGAAGCCAAAGTAGAATATAAAAGCAAAAAAGGAGAAACAACTTACAAGAGAAAAGCTGTCTTGTGTCGATTGTGTGTGTGCAGAGGCTCGTGAGCTAGCTTATCTGGTCAAATAGGGTCGTCGTAGAGTAAAGTATATATGCTTCCCTTCTTCTCACTGTAGCTGAGGAAGAAGGATGGGAATAAAGATGTGATATAAAAAGAAAAAAGAAAAACCTAAAAAAAGTGGTGAGTATCGTTGAAGGTTAATAGATAAATGAAACTAGGTTTCTTTTTCAAAAATTCTTGCAATCTTACAAGAAAAACCAGGATATCATTATTTTGTCTGAATATTTTACAACAAGCTGATTCAGTAACACAAAGACTCTGCATGCATAACCCTTCTATTTTTCAATCGACTCTGCAAATAATTTGCATGAGAGGCAATATTGATTTTTAAATAGACGTGGTGGTTCTCTCAAAAAGTACATACACGTGATATTGTATGTACATTACTGTATACTACATTCCTGTTTTTATCCCACATTTGGGCCAAAAATAGATCTCCACAACCCACTAGCGGAAAAATTGTATAATATACTGTTGATTTGGTTAACATGCATACTAATCATTATTTTTCCCCAGCCATAACATGTTATCGTATCGTTCACTTGAAGGGTTCAGAAACGGAAAAAAGTATGCAGGAATTTTTATTATTGAAATGAGCTTCCACAGTTATGTGATGAGGGTAATAAACCTAAGCGTCTCAATTCAAGAAAACAATTTCAACGGATTGAATACAAAAAAGCGTAGACGGTTGTATCGGACAACCAAAAGATGACTTTTAAATTGGTACATCCCATACAACGAAATAACCTGTATGAAAACAAATTGTTTTAGATTGAAAGATTTTGGAAGGCTACGAAAATACAAAATACTATTTTATTGGTGCACTGATGTCAAGCGTTTCGTAAAGAAACCGGATGGTAGTTCAATAGAAACAAGTCCATAATACCAAATACTGAAAATAACGGACATACCAAAACCACCCAAACGTAATAAATCACTGCAAGCAGAAACCTTCATAGAAAGAAATTTTATACAAGAACGTATTGCGTTTTCAGGTTTATATTTTCTGAAGAATAATTATTACAGGCAGTATAATTTTGTAGATATTTTTTTAAATATAAAATAAATATATACAAAATATAAAAAACATTTGAAATTGCAGTGTGTCATACACAACACGCATGAGTGGCAATGGTGAATAAATACGCGCAGCACGGATTATGAATGTCTTCTCACACTTTTACTATAACGCTTCAAATACTTATCTTAATATTTATATGTGCCGTCGATATCCACCAACTCAATTCATATTTCATCTCATTCAAGTGGAAATGATGAGACGGATATTCTATTCAAATAGCTCTTCCCTTTTCCCTCGCCTTTCTATTTTCCTCATGCATCCATGTTGACTCCTGTGTAAATACTTGTGTTTCACTTTTGTTACAATGATGATTAGAATAATAATAAACCGCACAGTAGTGAAAGTTTCTTTCTTTTTATTATTATTATTCCTTTGTACCAGTAAACATGTAAAAATGTAAACCTTGGGCAAGCTCAAATAATATATACTTACATGTTTGTTTGCAGCACATACGCAAACAACATTCCAATCACGTCAGCAGATGGAGAAATATATATTCAACTTGCAACGTTACAGAAAAAAACGCAAGTTGGATTGCTTTCTAGATGATTGAGGGAGTACTGAAAACTAACAAAAAATTAATTGCGAAAAAGATACTACTACAGCAAGGAAAGCATCCTAATGCAGAGCATTCTCCTCCAACTTTCTACAACACAAACACTTGTGTAATCTGTGTGATGCGGTGCTAAAAGGGTTATACAGTGGCAGGACTTGTGAAAACTGATTTTTTCCGTGAAAAAAAGTTTCCTCAGAGGCATTTAGGTTGACGGATAGACAAGCCGTTTGTTATTCATTCACCAGCAAATAGAATGAAAACGAAACCCTGTAGCATTAAATACAGAAGGAGGAGAAGAAGAAGAAGAGTGAATTTGTGTGATGAACGTGTGCAGGATGAAATACATACATAGTGTAGACACAGACATGTACAGACAGAAAGAGAGAAAGTTATTGGAATGGAGAAATTAGGACTCATAGGACGAAAACCGAAATTAAGGGATTTATTGAAGGCTCCAGGTTAGGTTTTTCGTGTTCCCTGCTATTTTACTACATGGTGTATATACAATAGGGTTCACAGAGATCCAAAGGGTCTTTCAGCTATTGCAACGGAGAAATGGTGGTGAACAGAGAACAAATATATATGTGTGTGTATCGCTAACTCTACTAACCATTTACAAATACATGCCAAGTTGACATGCATACACAGCAGAGGTACATAGATGAAGAAAAGTAGAAGTAAAAAAATGTGACTGAACTGAAATAACCGCAGCCAATAAGCCTTGAACATTAGTTACAGGAGCTAACTAAATACATATCACTATCACACCTTATTGACCTTATATGTATGTACATGTATATTGAATTATTTGACCCTTTTCATGAAAATATGCAGTGCTGTGTGTTGAGCCTGATCAACATTTATAATGAATGAAAACGAAACTGTTTTTTTCTTTCTTCTATTGTCATTGTATAAAAAATACCCTTGTGTAAATGTGTACGTGTACAATAGTACATGCATCTTTACTAAAAAATACAAACTAAAATATAAGAATCAGCTCAACTTATAAGGAAAATGTAACTTCCTTTCTTCCTAGAAAGTTAATTGTGTAAGTTGGGATTTCAGGAGAGTTCCAGGTTTAGACGTTTCGCACAAGTAATAATAAGTAGTAGTATGTATTGTAGTGTATATAATTAAATATCTTATACGTATTATGATTGTTATACTACATTGAGCTGACTGATTGTCACATTACTTATTTGGAATAGTGTAGACCGCGCAGTGCAAATACATGGAATTGGGATTGTGGTAATTGTGGGCAGTGGATATCTACACTCCTGCTGCTGCAATAAAGCAAAGAGAATGAATGAATGAAAGCTTCAGCAGGAATTTGTCAGCAGATTTGTAGTTCAAACACTAAAGGCACACAAAGTAACACGACCCATATATATATATATTGGGATGTAGGGTCTGTTTACTTTCGGACTTTGATTTCCTAGAGCGGTTGGAAGTCCACTTTCCGGTCCGACAGACACCATGCATCGACGAGCAATAATATATATATAGATCCAACGTCAGTGATGTCGAAAATGTTTATTCTTATATTTTCATTAACGTACACAATTTCCAAACATTCTTTAGTGAATCTAATAAATGTACATGGAAAAGTAGATAAATCTCATAAATGATTTTCATATGTACACAACAGCCCACGATTACTTTTTAAAAGTCAAGAAAGCATAAATAAAATGGGTACTATAGACTTCAGCCTATTATTCGATACACAAACCAAGAAATACATACATAGGTACATACGTACCTGTATGAGTTTTCTCTAGATTTGTATAATTCCTGAAAGAAATCTTTTGTCAGATCAATTTTTCATAACAGTAGTCAGTGAACCTCTCAAGACATCAAATTAGTATAGTTGCGAAAATGATGTATAATAGTCTAATTTTAATAGACCCTTATTTTTTTAAACGTCAACAAATGATCATTTTATAAATGAAGCTTGGTTTTAAATTTAAAAAATCTGTTTGACAGTTGAATCTACAATTTCAACATTTCATTTGTGTGAAATGATGTATACATCCAATGGTTAAATCCTTTAGCATATCGTTAATTTGTAATTCCTTTAACACATTGTACTCTACAGCCAAAACTTTTCACTTTTTTCGGGATATGAATGTTCCTGGAATAATGTGTAGTATAGGTTTTGATAGCTACCTCCCGACACAAACGATTTACCATTTTAAATTTGCATTTTTTTTAACCTATATGAAATATACGTTTGGTTTAAGAGAACACAAAAAATGAGACAAGAAAAGAATACCAAAAGCTTTTTTGTGTGGTATTTTTCAAACAAAGTTCTCTTCATGTATGCCATATAACAACTACAACACTGATACTCTAACCCATGTATAAGGACTAGTAGTAGTACCTTTTGACAGCTTACTTCAGCTCTATTTGTATAATATAAATATGTAATGGTGTATTATAAAGTGTGCATTTCGTAATATTCATTGTAAAAACTTTGTGCACACACAGGTGCTCAAAACCCGTTAGTCACTCAACTCGCATATGGCATCCTGCTAGTCATCCATCATTATTACATAACCCGCAATATTATTATTACCTTGCTGCTACAATGTGCAGTCTAGAGCCCATTATTCCTCTTCTCTGCTTCTTTGCGGTTTTCTTGGGAAATGCTGCGGAGAAATCTTCAATAATAATATTAGCGTGCAAAAAGGGAAAGTCACTTGGGAGAAAATGGACGTGAGAAAGAAAGCCAGATAGCATCACACCTGAACCATTTCTGTTGCTTGTGTTACTACTACTGCTCCTACTATTACTGCAACAAGATGAAGATAGGAGATATTAGAGTTCACCTGGTATAACTAAGAATGCAACAGATCTCCTCCCGTCAAGTCGGCCATGCACATGTTTATCCCGTACGACATGTAAAAAAGAGATGCTACTACCCGAACGAGAAAAAAATGTAACAATAATAATAATGGACTGTTTTTGTGTGTGTTTAGGTACCAAAGGTGGATCTCCTTTGTGAGGTTTTTTTGTATTCTCTCTGAATGTAACAGCCTGTAGTATTTCAGAATAATTTTCACAAAAGCCGGAACCTTCCCAAACCAGAAAGGGAAAAGGAAATAAACATATGAATACTTTGGTTTTTATACTATAACTAGAAGGACAGCAACGGGAAGGAAAGTACTACTACAGTAATGCGTCTTACTTTCACCATCGTTGTCATCATGAGTACTAACCACCTTAAGAGAAAAAGCGGCAACAACAACAACTGCAAATCAACAAAGCTATAGAGTAAACGACAAAGCAGAGAATAAAGTAATGCTGGTTGTTGTACACACTTATGTACCTACATCCTTTAGAGACTTTTCCTTTTAATCTTTTTATTTTATCCCGGTGTTTATTATATTTTTCAGTAAGGAGATTAAAGCTTAAAAAAGGAGAAACAAACACAAAATATATATGAACAAAAACCATTGGTGGAATAATCCAAAGAAACTGAATGCTTTATTTTGTATGAGGCTTTGTGTATTTACGTGTCCTTTTTATGAAGATAATGTCGATGATGGGAGAGAAATGGGTAAAAAGAGAATGGGCACTTCTTCTGGTGGGTTTATGGGTGGACTCCTTGGAGAAATCCAAGAAAAAAGATTTTTTTGTGTATTTTACTCATGTCGAAAATGTCATTATTACGGACCACTACTTTCTCTCTTTCAGCATTAGTGGCTTTAGGACACAACATACAACAATAAACTAAGTAACCCAGTAATACAATGACGTTATTTTTTCTTTTGTGACATGGCATTACCGCGTAAAAACGTAATGCCACGACCAGCCACCATGAGACACAGTGACTTCCATACTGACATCGTCATCAATGAAATAGGGATGCAGACATATTGATGTTTATGGCGAAAATGACAGCATTTTTTCTTGAAAGAGTGTGTAGTTTATAGAAAATATAACAATTTATTCTAGTGTCATTGCCATCTAGATGACTTGATAAGAAGAAAAAAAATGCATTAGCCCATTTTTTTCTTCAAATTCTATTAAAAATGATGATAAGTAAAAAAACTAACGATTGTTTCGTAGCTTTAATATAAATCTTCTAAACAATAAGCGCTGGGAAAATAGGACCTTGCCACAGACAAACAAAGTATTACTTTTAGTAGGCAGTCAGTAATGTAGCAGTAATGGCAATGGTTTAATGATTACACAAACTCATTCCCTTAAAATTTTGCAATTGTTCTACCACAAACATACAAAACTCTCACGTAGAGTTAAATGATGGAGAAAGGATAACAGAAAAGTAACGCGAGAACTATGGCCCAACAGAGAAACACTACACTTTTGTATTGAGAAGGGCAGAGTGCAGTCGAAAATGTGTGCATGCTGTATATTTTAATGGGTAAAGAATGAGGATTAGTGGAAAATAGATTTGGTCATCAGGGCTAGTGGGCTCTGGTTTTTGTTGTATATTGCTGAATTGAATAAACAGGAATATTGGTTTTCTTCGCGTAGCTGAAATTTTTTGTTTTTGGTCTAGCAATGCAAACATATAATATGTATATTGTGGTGGTGTGGTTTAGTAGCAAAAATGAATTACATTATAATACTGCTAGTACTTATACAACTACGCAAAGACCAGAAAGATGTGCTTATTCTGCTTCAGCGACTTCGAGAGCATTATTTTTTTTTTGGCATAAACGCCTATGTAAATAGATACGGACATTTTTAACGGGGAGGTTGGCCTCTAAAAGCTACTCAATAGAAGAAAATCCGCTTTCGCTTTACATTTCAGCTTTTCCTCCTATTTTTCCCATTAACGCCCTCTCATTGAGTCATTGAGTGATGCGAATTATCATCATGAATGAAGAGAAAAAAGGTAAACTGAAAGTGTGGTGTAATGCATGTGTGTGTGTGTGTGTACAAACAACACATTTTTGTCTTTTATGTATCTAGCACTATTCATACACCTACCATTACCACCCAATATTTGTTTATGTGCTACTGCTATCTATTTGGTTTGTTTGCTAGTAGTCAGCACAAGAAAAATATATGATGATGATAAAGGCTCAACTTTGTGTATATTGAACATATTGGTAGATACACTTATCATCGATTTTGGATTGTCCATTGTGCTTGCTTTTTATATAAGTAGAGCATTATAGATACATTATATTACAGTGACGGCTAAATATATGTAAGTTTACCATTATTTATCATTTTACTTACTTTTATCTTTTATTTTTAGAATTCAGTAGGCTTAGGAGTGTTTTTGTTTCTCAAATTGCCCATAGAAGGATATTTGAGACTGTGATATTAATTTCTTTGTTGTTTACTGTCTATTTTTGTTTGTTCTCTAGGTACACAAGGAACATGATTCATTCGTAATTAATAATATTTGTACATATTTCTCTCGTAATATAATCTCGTAATAACATGTAGTATTTTTTTAAATGTAAAGGAGCTTAGGACTCGTTATATTCTTTGAAGTAAGCATACTAATAATACGGTACTATATATATCACATCAAACGTGAGATGGCCCGTTGAGACGTTATTTGAGATGAGGTAAGATGAGAGTTACGTAGGTCTTTATATAAATGCATGGAGTTTTAGAAATGAAGATAATGAGCACACGTCTGCCTGTTTGAGCAATTGAATAGAATTTCTGGGTAAAATATATTTTCTCAGCAGTAGTGGATGAGGTGGAAAATTTGTTGAAGTGAACAGAATGACAGAATTGAGATTGTGCATTTGTGTATATGTGACAAGACATACTTAATAATTGTATTGAATACATATCAACGCAAATATGTGAACTTGCCAAATGATTTCTGAAAATTTTGTCTGAATTTTTGTATATTTTTTTAATGTGTTTTTTTATATAATATTCAAAAGTATGCTGAGATTTTCAGAATTTTGGTAAAACAGGAAATAAGTTTCGGATAGTTGTTTGATTGATAGGTAGCAATGCAAAAATAGCAAATATCTTATATAATATGTTCATCATTGCACACATATCTTCTGTACAAACACACCCTACTTTAACCTTGCACGGTTTGGCTCTCCTTGTTTCGTGGTACTCATCATCACTCACTCTGTATAGCTGTGAGCAAGGGGAGAAAACTTTTAAACAAGCCACTAACAGTGTCTCATTGTGCAATACATTTTCATGGAATGCACGTGTGCATTTGAAATGCATGCATGAAATGTATATGATGTGCACATTATATGAACAAGCTGAAAGCTACCGACATATATAACCCTTTCCATTCGACTTCATCAAATTGGAAAACCTACTTCAACTTCATGATTTAAATTTTGTCGCACGAACACATTCTTTGTTTTCAAGAAAAAAAGTTTATATTGTCTGCAGACAGCAGCAGACAGGTAGACAGGATGGCAAGTGGAAGGGAGATAGCGAAACTTAAAGATGAAAAATAAAATTTATATAAATATAACGCACAGGGTTTTTGTGGATAAAATAATTTATGAAGATTTCTCTGAATAATATTAAGTAGGTACTCATTTTGTAGAAATTCAAAAAGGCTTTAAGCAACACACACATGTACATCATAATACAGTGAAAATATACATCAAAGAGAAAGTGATATTAAAAAAAGATATCATTCTTATGCAACACACTTTTTCGTATGCAATTCAAGTTTATATAAAAAAGAGAAAACAAGAAAAGCCTCATCACGAAAAAAGAGGACGACTGGACTATGAGCATCAAACTAGAAAACTGGGAAAGCGGCAAGGATATTTTCTTTTTTGTAAACGAAAAGGCTATAAGTGGCACAAGGGGAAATGAGAATAACGGGAGCAACTTTATGTTTGTAACACCACATGACACACAATTTAAAGTGTCACCTTTTTGTCTTTGTCACCAAGAGATTTTTCACCTTCATCCTTTCCACAAATCAATACAGCAGCGTGTGTGTGTGTGTGTGTGTGTGTGTGTTGCGAGCGAATCTTTTCATTTTCATCTACTGCGCGCTGAGTGTTGTTGTCACTATACTTGTTCTATTTGTGTTGTGATATAGGTAAGTATATTCATTGTTGGGCACGTTCAAAAACAAAGAAGAAGAGGTTTCAAGTATGCATGAATAAAAGAGAAACAAACAACAAAAGATGGTACTAGGGGTTTACATAATATATATATTTATAGCAGACAACAACAAACACATTTTATTCAGTGTTATCATAAACAGACTTCTTGTTTGCTTAAATACCAAGACAAAATATATAAAAGCGAGTAACAATACGACAAGCGGCATCCATATAATTTGTGTTTGCTTCAGTTAGCAACTTCAAAGTTGAAAGTAAAACTGCATTTTTTGTTTGTATATATACCAAATTGACACGAAGCATGAGAGGAGACACTTTTTCTTTTTTCAAGTAGAAAGAGATAAGTTTTTAAGCCTCGTCAAAGATGTAACAAAGGATTTTTTTAATCAGATGAAAGCAGACGGCATAGGCGCTGCGAAAACTTTCGAGGAAGCCAGATTGTGTACGTTTTTAGCAGTTATGTATCTGATATGCGCTATCGTAATCATAACATCAAACAGCTTTGCATACCTAATAGTTTGCAGAATATAAAATCGGCAAGAAAAAATGAAACAAAAAAGGATAACATTGAGATATAAAATACTTTTCCAACTAATGTAATGGATTATAGGTAATGGTGAAAGGAAAGGAAACATTGACGACGACATAATATTTGCAGAGAGGGTTTGAAGGCTTGAGTTTGGTTTCTAACATAATTCTAGCGTTTATGTTGCGTAAATAAATCTTCTTCCAAGGAAAGTTAACTTACTTTTGTAAATACTTAATAATACGTATATATTACACAATCGTGTATTAAGAACACACGTGTCTGACACGATACTGCACTGACATAGCTCACATTTATAAATCATAACTAAAAATTTAATAGTCTTTTCACTAAAAAAGGATTATATAGCACTATGTTACAATTACAAATCTTTTCATTGGAATGTGTAAATATGTATGCATGTATGCATTCGCCCACCAAATTACTATTCATTTCACTTCATTATTATTAAACTATCTAGCTGAACAAATAAAAATGCTGAAATTGAATTCATATTGAAAGGTTTGAATATTCAAAACTTACAAGAGAATATTTTGGGAGAATACAAAACCATGTCACGTTAACATGGGAACATTTCAACAGAAGACCTAAGAAGTAATCAACTTCCTCTGCAAAGAAAAATTATATAAGTAGACTTAAATAATCTGCAATTTCTTGTCAAATGTGTCACACCCAAAAAGCATGTTGTCAACTTGCATCAAGTATCAAAACTTCTCTTCTCTAAATAATATTTATTTACCTACGTAACTACATTTATTCGGTTTAATTTGAGTCAACTTTAATTAAAACTTGTTTATTCTTAGAATTTTTACTCCTGAAGAAGAAACTGAATAAATTTCGAAAGCTAGAGACAAAAACTAATGCGACATCCGTTAAATCCTAAAATATCGCAGTCGCAGCTATATTGCTCATGTATGTTTTTTCTCTCCTTAAATTGTTCAATTTGTTAATCTACGTATCCCATCACATCACATACTTTATTTTTATTCTCGATAAGAAAGAAATTGAAGAAATGAAAAGGCAATAATTATTACTCGGTATACATTGCGTATATTCTATTTGCATCCACTTTGGCTTTTGGCGTCTACTACATACGATTGGATTCCTTTTTGGCATCACGCACTGGAAACACAATGCAATGAAAACATATTGGCTTTTGTTTATTGGCCTTTTATGTAAAAGCTGCTCAAATACCATACGCCCAGCAAAGTGGACGCAATTTGACCAAAAATAGAAGTTCGACGCAAGAAAAACGAAATAACTTCCATGACAATCATTCCAATCCAGACCACAAATCTCAATTACGAAAACTCTTCTTTTTTTTGGAACGATACAGAGATTTGAGTTGTATTTGTTCATGGTACATATATAGGTACCTATATCTACTTAACATGATGCATTACGCATTACCTACCTATATATAAAGTATACCCTAAATTAAATAGGATACCTATGTATGTACATACTTTGTACACATAATACTCCATGAACCCCATCCATCTTACGAGATCTAATTTTTCAGGTATTCCTTCAATCTCACATGGGGAACATCCGGTTGGAGAAATAAAAAATATTGATCCTGTGTACTATAAAGCTCTAGCCAGATCACAGCAACTTTTTTCTTCAATAAATTTGTACTTGCGCTTATAAATATCCGTTGCTGCTTTATTTATTGCTACCGGTTTCCTCTCTCCAAATAATGCAATAGTTTGTATGAACTTTTGGGTATCCAATCCATCTGCGTAGAAAAAAAACTATCTATCACTCAGCATTCAGTGTACATACTTATTTGACCGAAACTTTCTTCGACCACTCTAGCTCTTTCTGGGATATTATATACATCCAATGACTTTAGTTTGTTTAGCCAATGTTTGTTCACATACCTAACAACATTACTTACTCCAGTGAAGATTAAAACTTGAATTGTATAGCGAGTAGACGAGCATTCTCGTAAAGAAAAAAGTCTCAAGGTCCCGGCCGACAAATCTTGTGTATTTTTATTATACATGAACCCGTGATGTACATAAGAATTCACTTAGAACTGCCTGGTTATTTTCCTCAATTATTTCTCTCACACAATTACAGGGGCAAAAGTAGCAAAAGTAAATAGGCACCACAAAAGCAAATAGGTACCACTTTTCCCGCGAAAGTTATAGAAATCATTGCAAAGTCCCAGAAAGTTTTTTATATTTTATTTTACTTCCTCCTCCTTCTTCTTCTTCTTCTATTTTCCCTAATTTCCGCCTTCATAATTTCGCCAAAAACCTGACTCTTTATCAAAACTATTCTTGTTATTGGATTACCACATATAAGACAGTGAATATAAATAATAATATAGTATGCTGTATATCTGTATAGGTACAAAATTTGCACATGCATAGCTTTGAGAAACTGAGCTAGTCTTCAAATAAATAATAAGTAAATTAAATAAGAAAGGACCTACGCAAGTACATAATAATAAATTATTACTTTTTACGTAATAATACTTAGGTATATTATTATTTTTTCCGTCCTCTTTGTTAGGATCTAATAATATCTACCCCGTAAATAAAGATTGAATAGCTGTATATATCATTTTAAACGAGAGACGATGAAAGAGATGAAAGTTCACTTTGATGTGAATACTATGTATACAAATACCTATGTACATAAATCTAGGTATCTACTATCTACATACCTACATCATGCACACATACATACAACGAAGGGTCTTGCTAACTTGTACAACCAACTCATCCATTCAATATTTTCTCTATAGTTCTTGTTATAATCTTTGAAAAAAAGAAGAAGAAAGAAATAGAAAAGGAGTATAAAGGAGTTGTAAAAAAAGAATTGAATGGATATTGTAACACTGATAAAGCGAGAGCCAAAGTCAAAAAGAAAACTTTCACCATTAACGTTTATTTACCAATGTCCTGAGGACACAATGTTGAATGTACTCTAGAGTTACTTGTTTCAACATCCCCCATCGTAATACAATAAGTTTTACATTCTTTTCTTATTCCTGTCTTACTTCTTCCCTTGATGGCAATAGTGGCGGCCTCGGCAGGGGCGTCGTCGACTTTGTTGTCTCGGAATAATGAATAAGAGAGGCAATAATAATAATAAGTAGAATAAAAACCTTAAAAAAAGTAGGCACATTAGTACACACTACACAAAGCAAAGTCAAAGCTTTCAAAGATGAATGTAAAAAATTGTGTTTGGTCCATAGTGTAATATGTGGTTATCATTTTGTAGCTGAAGAAAAAAAGTTTTAATGCAGATGAAATGAAATATTTTTTTGTACGTTTGCTTCCATTTCTGAGTATTTTTTTTAAAAGAATGAGAAACGAAACAGAGGTCAGCGTACCATGTGAGTAGAAATATTAAGACGATTTTTATACATCAAAAGTAAGTATGTCTGCTGGGCAACTTTTTAGGAAAAGATAGTGAATCCCTTCACCTTTCGTAAATAATATATATAATGTTTGAATGTTGGAATAATAATAGAGTGATGCAGTGACTTTTCTAATTATTATGCTCATTGAATTGCCAAACCGTTTTGAAATAATGGATAAATTTTTTTCCTCTTTCTTTAACTTTTCTGTGGTTTCATTTTATATACAAAGTTCCCAGGGGTCATATGAGGTTTTCATTTAAATAATAAGCCTTATTTCTTGTTTTTTGTACTTTTTTATTCTTATGTTGAATAATAATGATTATTGCAAAGAATAAACGGGAGATGAGAGTATCAACAAAGACAAAAAACGTAATGGTATACTATTACGGTATGTATATGTTTTGTGCATGTGTGCAACAGAGATTTCACACAATAGACGAAAAGGGAGAAAGG